>LTAE01010623.1:0-12178 GCA_001647135.1 Pontederia paniculata
TTCCTTTATCTCTGGTCAACCGGTCAACCTCTAATCCCTCTTCTCATACATTCTCCTTCAATATCGGTTGACCTCTCTATATTCTTAGGACGATCGCTGCACATATATGCTTCTTCTTAAATGTCTTCCATGTGCATATGCCGTCCATTCTTTTAGCTTTGGTCGACCTTTCATATTCTGAACCTGAATCACCTTGTTACAGAATTCAGCTCAACAAGTTCATCAGTACAATCTAAGTTCCCTTACAAATTTGTGATCATCAAAACATTCTCGGGATCTTGGATTCAACAAGCATTTCTTACAATAAATGACAGGGGACTACCAAAAGGGTAGGGGAGGACCACCATAGTATAAAAGACACATGAAGATGACTTTGCAAAGGGTTTCCTTTTTTGAGAGGAATGGAGCCACCTTTGGAGAGAGCTTGAAGGTTTTACCAGCTGAGGATAGATCCAGAGTTTACTTAATATTTTACCATCTTGAAGGTATTTTTGGTATGGTTTACTTAATATTTCACCAAGGAGGTTAGTTCAGAATCCAAGAGGAAGAAGGGGCCGCCGCCATTGGAGCCTGGACATGAAGAAGAAGAAGAAGAACCAAAGCTGAAGGAGAGATCTAGAGGCGAGGTTCTGTGTTGGTTTATGCCAAATTTCAGCGAGGAAAAACAAGAGATTTGTGGGGAGTATCACTAAGTACTTGTAATCATTACTTTTGCTAATTTTCTGTGACGGATTCATGTTTAAACTTTTGCATGATGTTTATAATGATTATGATAGGCTAAATGTTTAAGCCAGGACATGGGATGATTTGAGAACCCTACTTGTTGTTTCGAACTACTATTTTAATGATTTAATATTTTCATTTAACTTTTCAATCTTCTCTTGTATAATGTGCTTTTTACATGTGTTGTTCTTATTATTGTGAGCTTCTTGTTATACTATTCTCGGTGGAGGGTAAGAGCCGAGAGGAGAAACACTTTCATTGAGAAGAAATAGTGTGTAGTTCATGTTCATATATCTTTTAGTTGGATTCTTCTTCGCGTCTTTGTTGCAACCCTGTCCCGAGAGGAAAGGATATGTTGCAAGGGCACTACAAGGATCTGAAAGGGGAGTAGGGCTTTAAGGGATGTGATTTTCATTCCATATTCATGGGGTTGAGATTGAGAGGGAGAACCTCTTTGTTCCAATGATCCATGCGTGGCCGAGAGGTTCCAACGGATACCTAGAGTTGATTGGAGAGAAGCTATACATTACATCAAGAGATTGCATGTGAAAAGCTTCTAGGGATTTGAGTGCACGCGTTGACTACGACAGTAGTTGGGCTTGTTATCTTAATATCCCAGGTCACCATAGTTTGAGCTTCATGTGTTCGTTAGCAGTTAGAGCTCGAAAATGATTCTCATGTCCGGACTATTTCTCATATTTGAGTAATTCATCTTCCTTCGCATTTGTTCTGCTCCTACTCCATTTAAATCTTAAAAACATCAAACATATTTTGTTTTATTTTCTTTTTCATATTCAAGTTCCATTTCATCTAATTTTCTGCACAATATTTTTCCTCTTTTGATTTGGTTCATGGTAGGGTAGACTAATTGAATCGTGAAAGTCCGATTTCCCCGTGGATTTTGACCCTAAAATACTACAAGGAATTCTGTATACTTGCGGTTGGAGTCATGTGTTTAAGATAAATTTTAAGACTTGACATTCTGGAATTGGATGACTTTTTATATCGACAATTTTTTGTTCATCACCATAACCCATTGGACCGACAACAAATCCTCCTAAGACAAAGGAAAAACCCTATAAAACTTGTAACCAAGTGGAAATCCTAGCATACCTCCCACAGTGAGAGGAAAATATTATCTTTGCAGCAGAAATAAGTGAACAACATGTTAGAAACAAAAGGAAAAACAATACTTCATCCAAGAATCCTTTGACACTACTTCTGCTCTAGACAGACACAATCAAGCAGTGGATATGGTAGTAGCGGCATCGAGACACATAGAAGGAAGTTCCTTGGACCTAAATAAAGATATCGAGGAGGAATTGTTTAATTCAGATTTGATAATATATCAATACAGGGAGACAACAAGAAAAAGTAGTAGAGGTAAACTTCATCCTAATCCTCCAAGTAAAATTAATGTTAAAAGGAAACATTCCAGAAGACATTCATCAGAACTGACACTTGTTCCTACTACTAATGATTGTTTAGGAAAAAAAATGGCAATACAAACTCACACTCAAATACAACATTAAGATAAAAGTTCTACACCAAGTATCTCGGGTGAAGCTATTTTGACGAAATCTATCCCTTCACAAATGATGTTACAATGAATATTATTGCATGGAATTGTAGAGGTGCAGCAAAGAAGACAAAAAGAGGCCGCATTAAAGAAATTATTCACAATACGCTCCTGATATACTAGTACTTCAAGAGACACACATGACAGATGCTTGTTCTGAAATAGTTATAAGAAAGATGGCAAAAGGATGGCAGGGAGTCTGTGAGGAGGGGACATGAGACTAGTGGTATTATCTTTGCATGGAGCAACCCATCCTTCCAGGTGACACCGTTCCTAAACTCTAAACAAATTTCGCATGTAGTTGTAAGTTGCAAAGATACCTTTATGCTTATCTCATGTTTGAATACAAGTATTTTTCCTACAGAAAGAAACAAGCTTTGGAGTCAATTATCAATGTTAAACCTTGACCCCCTTCCTTGTTGCATTTTAGGAGACTTTAATTGTGTTATACATCCAGAGGATAAGAAGGGAGGATCCCCATTCAAACTCACAAGTTCTGTTATAGCCTTAAGAAGGATGATATATGCCCAGGGCCTTATTGAAGTTGGTCCATACTCATATAATTATACTTGGTGTAACAAGCAAGAGGGCTTTGCAAGAATCCTATGTAATCTTGATAGGATATTCGGGAATAATCTTTGGTATTCTAGACACCCAAATGCTACTATCAAAGTTTACAAAGATGTGCATCAGATCACTCACCAATCTATATGGATACCAACCCTAACATGCGAAGGTGAAACCCCTCTTTTCGCATTGAACATTTTTGGTTTGACCATAAAGAACCAAGACAAATTGTCACTTAGAGATGGAAATCCTCTAGTACAACCTGTGGATAAACAGAGCATAACCAATTTATGCCACATTAAATAAAGATGTAATACACTGATATAGACATCATTTAGGCAAACTCGAGGTATATATTCAAAAGACAAAGACAGATATCTAGTTCTTAGAACATAAGGATGCAACTCAAGGTCTTACTAAGAGTGGAAGTAGGCAAGCTTAGAACACTTTATCATAAACATGGCTGCACTACTAAGACAACAAAGCATAAAATGGTGGAGCAAATAGAGGACAAATTGGATAAAAGAAGGGATAGAAATACAAATTTTTTCACCTTAGTACAATAATAAGGCGTAATAGAAACCAAATTCATCAAATCTCAAACAACAATGGAGAAACTTACTTTAAGGAGGAGGTAAAGGCATCTTTTGTTAGATTTTACCAAGACTTATGGGCTCCTTCTAAAACTCCTCGTATAGATATAAAAGGTTGGCCTAAACTACCCAAATTAGAATCTCAATGGTCGGAGCCCCTCACCAAACCTTTTTTCTGAGCAAGAGATCAAAGAGTGTCTTTGGTCTATGCCTTTGGGCAAAGCACTGGGTCCGGATGGTTTTAATTCTAAATTCTATAAAAAAAATATTGGGATGTTGTGGGTAAAGATATTGTAGCAGCTATAAAAAGGATTAAAAAATACAACTATCATGCCTACTTCTTGGTATGATACAAATTTGATATTCATCCCAAAAAAAAAAACCGAAATTAGTATCTGATTATCCTCCCATAGCCTTGTGCAATGTCCTATAAAGGGTTTTAGCAAAATTATTATCAAATAGATTGAAACCAACATTATCAAATCTCATAAATCCAGAACAAGCAACATTTGTAAAAGATAGAAATATTCATGATATCATTTTAATAGCTCAAGAAATTGCTCACTCCATGAGAAAGGGGCATAGAAAACACTTGATGATCAAAATAGATATGAAAAAAGCTTTTGATATGATCTCTTGGGAGGCTATTATTAATGTCTTAAAAATTATGAACTTCCCTCCTATTTTTATTGGTTGGATTCAGTCCTGTATTTTTTCACCTATCTTCTCTTGTTGCATTAATGGGAGCCCTTCTACAAGATTTAAGGGAAGTATGGGTATAAGACAAGGGGATCTTTTATCACCTTAACTTTTTATATTGGTGTCACAACTATTTTATACAATGATGCATCAATCTATAATGAATAATCAAATAATACCTTTTACTTGTGAAAATTTCTCCAGAAGTCACTTATTATATGCAGATGACATCTTGTCACCATAGCTGCAAACCAAACGTCTTGTAAATATCTCATGAAAAATTTTAAACTCTATGAAATGCTCATCAATCAAAGATTAAACCTCCTAAAGTCAGAAAATTATTTTCCAACAAAGTTGCATGTTACTAGGAGGCAAAAACTTAGTCAGATACTTGGCATGAAGCAAGGGAACTTTCCTTTTGTGTATCTTGGCGTCCCTATTTCACATAAAATATTAAATACATCAAATCATAGCTGTATTATACTGAAAATCACCAATAAACTATTTGGTTGGAAAATGCACACTTTAATAAAGCAAGTAGGTCAACACTAATTAGATCTATCCTTAACACTTTACCAAATTACTCATTGGGTTCTGTGTACCTTTAGGCTTCTACAATTGAGTCAATAGAAAAACACTCAAGAGGTTTTTTATGGTCCAACATAGGGATCGTACATTCTATGCATTTAATAAATTGGCCTACAGTGCAACTCTCGAAGGAGGAAGGTGGTCTTGACATTAGAAACATACACAAACTTAGAACTTCCTTATTAGCTAAAAGGTTTATGCATGTATTAAATATAAAAGACTCCCTTTGGGTCAACCTAATTTGTTGTAAGTATGGACCCTTGAAACCATGGGAGTCTGATACATCTCTGGACATAGCATGGAGTTGCAGAGTATTTCTAGAAGCCACATGTACAAGAAATTAAAGTAGGATTTAAAAAACATATACAACGTGGAATTAACACTAATTTGATGTTTGATCCTTGGATTTTTGATATACCATTAATTTGGAAACCTACCTTTGTCAATGTTATCTTAGATTTACCTTATTGGAATGTTAATGTGCTTATAAAGAATGGATGTTGGGACATACCAACATTAAATCAGGTTTTTGGTCCATCTCTAGTTGAAAATATACTTACATTTCATCTCCCAGCTCGAGCTAGTGAAGATTTTTGGATTTGGATTAATGACCCTCATGACATTGCACATGCCAAAAGTATATACAAATTTCTCAACAAACCTGTCATTACATCCGATAGAAATCATTGGTGTAGGTGGAAACACATACGGAAAATATACCCCACAAAACATAACTTTATATGTAAACTAATTCACAAAAAATTGCCAACTAGAGATAGAATATTAGCCATTGACCCTTCTATTAACCCTCTTTACCCCCTTTGTGGCATGAGTTTAGAGGCATATTGTCACTTATTCTTTGAACGCACGTACTCAAATCAAATTTGGAACTATTTCCAATTAAAATTGGGTCTTGTTTTTGAGAATTTTCAGGATTGGCATGAAGGCAAATGGTTGGAAGAAGGCAAAGCATTTAACCCAAGTTCTAAACAATTTTTTATCTCCTTACTTGCTCATTGCTTATGGTTTATTTGGAAAACCAGAAATGATGCTCATTCCAATAACAAACATGAGCCTTCCTCTCAAGTGTGGCAGAAGGCCTACTTTGTTTGTGATGAATATTATAACACAATGCTTAAACATGAAGGCCAATCTCCGGGCATTTCTAGATGGGTGCGATGGAAACCATGCTCCTTGGGATGAGTTAAGCTAAACACAGATGGTTCATTCAAAGTCCTAGGAAAATGGTGGGGCAGTTTATGTTATAAGACTCTCTAATGAAAATTTTTTTGCTGGAGGTGCATTGACAAAAAAAATTCAAATCAGTCCTAGAAGCTGAAGCAAGGGGCTTGCGTGGCGGGCTATTGTATCTAAAGAATACTCATCATCGGAAGGTGGAGATCGAATCAGATTCAGAATTGTTGATTAAAATTATCAAAAAAGATTCACCTTGTCCATGGGCAATAGTGAATATTCTTAATGAATGCAGGAACATGCTTGAATATTTTGAAGAAGTTTCAACATATATTTAGGGAGGCTAACTATGTAGCTGACTTTTTCGCTAATAGGGGTAGACAGCTACAAGTTGATGTTTTTATGAGGATACCCACCTTCGGAGATTCTCCATTTGTTGTATAGAGACGCTAATGGCATTTTGCAATATAGAGCAGGCTAACACAACATTCCATTTAAAAAAAAGTTTGTGTGCCCGTGTGGGGAGAAATACTCTATAAGAAAATTTTTACAATTTTTTCAGAAAGACAAACACAAGAAAATGTTTTTTTTCCTGAAAAATATTTTTCAAAAAGATATTTCTTCCGAAAGTTGTTTCTCCTTTTCTTTTTCTATTTTATCGAAACAAACGCAGCCCTACTTATCATATCATACTTTAACTTATTTGTATTTTTGTTCTCTTACAATTGTAATTCGCTCTTGATCTTTTGTGTTTAACAAATATATGTGAGTAATGAAGCTGATAGCATCTGATTCAAGAATTAGGACCATCTGGTAAGAAATTCCACGGAGAGAACGAGATATCTCCTGGTTGAGCGATGAATTATTCATTTTCTTTGATTCTATTAATTGAATACATCCACATAGATAGCATAGATCTTTGTTATAATCGAATATGTCATATTGGTCTCACATCTTTTCATATAAAATTATGAATATTGTATCTAGGATAAAAAAAAATAATGGCACCAGTGAAATCGTCATGGCAAACTTTATTATATAGTGATACGAAATCATAGGGGGAGCCAAAGGGGTTCATGTCGGTGCAAGTGCACCCACTGAAATTTTCTATTAGTATTACATAGAGTAATCATTAAATAAACTATAGTAACAGCTTCGTGGCAGAAGCATCGTATTTTTTCCAAAAGACCAAGGATCGAGTCTCACTTTATGCAATTTATTTACCATCCTTTTTGTTTAAACTTTAGTACCATAAGCTAAGGCATGTAGCAAATAAGATTTATTGTCATCTTAATTATTAAGACAAAGTTTAGTGTAACTTTTATTTTATTTTCCCCCATTTTTTCATGCCATGTACTCATATATTTTGATTATTTATGATATCATTCATTTGTATCTATTTTATTCTTCAGAGAAATTTTGATTTATTACAATTCAATGATAGATCATAGTAAATTTATTTTTTTTTTCATTCTATTTTTTCAGACAATGTTTATTATTAATTTGTAATGGATATTTTTCATTTATCTAAGAAAGTATCACTTATATTATATGTATTTTTTCTGATGAAAAATGTATAATAAATATAAAAGTGGCATGCTCATAAAAATATTTAATATTTATATTTTACAAGGTAAAATCAATGCTTAAAAAATATTTATTTTAATATAAAATATCTAATTATTTTTGTATTATTTTTAATAAAATAATTTTATATTATTTAATTATAATTATATTATAATGTGTGCTCACTCACGATAATCTCTCGCTCTACCACTGTGCGAAATATCCATATGAACACATTCATTAGCAAAATGAAAGAAAACATATTTTTAGTCAAAAAATGGAGTGGGTTAAAGCATATAAAGTTGGAAACTAATCGAGCAAGAATAAAAATGAGAATAAAAGATATATTAAGATCAAAGTTGGAGAACTATATATGAAAAATATCTGAAAAAATAGGGATGGAATGGCCGAATCAAAAGAATAAAAGATTATTATTTGAAAAAAGGTCTTCTCTCTTATTCTTTAGATTATTAATGATGCATACTGCTGAAGATATTTTATTTTGAATGTTTTGCTGTAATGCATATTTTTGGTAGTTAAAAAAAATTGTCCTAAGAATATTATTTTCTTAAAAAAAATCGCTTACTCTTTTGTGTAGTTAAAAAATATATGTGGGTAATGAAGCTAGATGACACACACAGGATCACTGAAAAACATCTAATTGAAGAATTTAGAACCAGCTTGTCTCCCTTAACAGGTTGAGGTGCCGGCTAATATATCCTCTGGTTGAGCAACTTGCAATGACTTTCTAATGAAACTCCTAAGGGTGACTTCCCTTCGATTCCCACAGGAATTCTAATAAATCATATAAATAAGAAAAAAAGAAAGATATAATTTGATTCAGTATGAATGAATAATTTATAAGAATACAAAATATCGAACTTGACCCTAACTAAGACTCTTCAGCAGACAAGGATAGAAACTAAATAACTAACAACCCAATCATAGGTAACTTAATACTAATCAACTGAAATTATGCCTAAGATAAGATAAGAAACAATTTACCCAACCGATTGTTCTAATGCCGACTCTCTGGCCTATAGGAATCCACCTCAACTACATCAGGAAATTCATTTGATGTCGGTTAATAGTGGTGCTAAATCTACTTCCTATCGATGATATCTTCCACAAAAGATTTCAAAAGGGGCCATGCTAGTACTATTTTGCATATTGTTGTAAGAAAATTAGGCTTGAGAAAGAATGATATCCCATTCTTTGATTTATATATCATATGTGGATTCACGAGGATCGTAGTTCCTCCTTTTTGGATATTATTGATGAGTCATCATGCTCTTGTGATCACAATTTATTTTTTGGACAGTTGTCCCAACTTGTACCTATGGGCAATTTTGCCACTTATCCATTTTATGTCGAGGTGCTGCCAACATTTTTGGTAAATCCATGACTTGGATTATAATTTCTTAACATGTTTACAAAATGTTCATATTTTTTAACTTGAATTCCTTATCATGTACTTGAATAGTGTTTTGATTATATCACCTCTATCGTAACAGATAATGGTCGAATAAGTCGGGGTTGGTCATCACAAGTTATGATATTAAGCCTAGACATTAGGTCCAATTCACGGAGTATGGGTAGTGTTTTTGTAGTGTAATGTTCATATTCTTATATGCATTATTTATGCTTTGAATGAAAGCACGTTGTTTTCATATGATGCATTATGATATGCGAAAAATCTAGATGTTATTTTATCAGCTGATGCAATGTGATATGCATAATCCAGAGATGATTTCTTCTATATGTTGCATGTTGATATATGAAATCCCGATGTGGTTTCTTTATGATACCTTGTGAAATTGTTATATCATGTGAAAGCATAGTTTACGTAAATTGCTAGAACGCAATATAAGATTCATTGAAACATAGGACATCGATAATTGTAGAGAATATTATCCTTGACATGTATCTAGATGCAAAACATCAATGCTATGTTTGATATCAACAACATGACATTACGAAAATAGAAAGGTCAAACAAGAGGTGAGAACTCTTGAAAACTTATCAAATTTTATATATGGCATTATGTATGCCTATGGAATATGAACTTGTTGTTTAATAATTGACTGTCACGGATTGCATTATTTATGCCTCAGAGTGAGAGATTGATGCCAATAATAGAGAAGTATATAACATGCTTAGTTGTGTATAATTGAATATTAAGTGACTTTTATAATATTGATATCGTTCATGCATGCCTTTTGTGCAAATAATGATAATGTTATATTGACACATGATTATGCTATGCTATGATGTAGTATAGATGGTAATCTTTCCTATATACACAAAAGTTGAATCCTTCAGACTTAGAACATTTGTTATTTATAGCTTAAGTGCTAGTTTGACATTGACCATGTGAAAACACAATTATTTGCAGTGACATATATTGATAATACATATAGCAAGACACATATGTCAGATATTTTGATTGAGAATACTGATACAAGTGTTATCAGTAATTAACTCTAATTATGCGACAAGAGAGGCCGACATAGAGTTGATTGATCCATCGAGTCAGTTATGATTATAAACTCACGTCATATGGATAGAACCGATGAGTCAGTCCTTGTTGAGTTGTTATAGCGCAACCTATGATGATGTATTAAGTCATCGTACTTGACATTGATAAATTTGAATGTGAATAAAACCCAGAGAGGGTCAAGACTTGCGTGAAAGAACCCAAGTGAATATTTGAAATGATAATCATGAGTTATAACAAGAAAATGATTTACATTTGAAATTAAGTGGTTGAGGCTACTTTGGCATAGTGAGAGATCAATTATGTGTTGGAGTTCAAGAAAGACTTCCATGACTATTGCATCTTTGTTTCTAATTGTAAGGAACAAACGAGAGAACTAATTTACTTGAGATAAAGTGATGGTCCAATGCAAATTCTTATTGCATAGTTGAGGAATCTTTCTCAATGCTCTCTACCAAAGATGACAAGATTGTATATTCCTACGATTCATACGATAAGTTCTACGAGAACAAAGGCATATAATATATTGTTAATGTCTGCATTTTCAGCTTTCACAAGAAGAGGAGGCACAAAAGGTCTAATGGACTTATATGAGAAATTAATTATGGTGAGGTGGACAACACACTAACATCGTACCTTGACTGCGTATGGTAAGGATTGTGTAAGCATCTCGCATAATTAAGGCAAAGATGATACAAGACCACCTAGTGAATCTAGGATTGAACGGTAAAGAGTGTATATTTTAAATATGTCATCGCAGGTTTATAGATGGTTAGAGGATTTTCCTTTATTGCTAAAAAATGCACTATTATTTTTATTTAGCCTATTGCATTTACTTGTTAGTCTCATATGGTTGTCTATTATTATGGACATTGAGTTTCGTACATTAAGGATTGCCATATCGATTCATTTATCTACAAGTGATTTCTTGTATTGTAGACAAATGTTTAAAGATTGGGAACATCAGGAAATTGAGATAAAGGATTATGTTGATATAACGTTGACAACCATTATTTTGATATGATATTCGGAGAAATTGTCTATCATTTATTAAGCAGCCAAAAAGGGAAGCTCATGTTACCCTTCAAGGAAAATGTGATAGTCACTGGTGTTTGGAGTATCAATGATGTTCTTTTGTAATCTATATCATAAAGTAAAAATAACAATAAGACAAGAATGTGATAGCCTGGAATGCACCCAAGTTGTAAAAAGATAATTGCTTATGTTAGAGGCATTATGGACTTATGTGACCACGATAATGATGTTAAGTAAATTTCATTGACCTATGATCTTATGATTGTAATCCCCTGCTGGAAGCTTGAAGTGTTCCTTGGTTTCAAATGGTTGTTGTTGAATTGTCACCAACCTTGGATGGGTCATTATCGATCAATGACACAAATTTTTGAATATATATTATAAGATGATAATTCGTCAGATGTTCATGGAACGTCATTCGATTTTTGTGATTGCAAAAATGTGTGATCCATCATTATTTATTATGACCTTTTGTGAGTCATTGATATGTCATTCATGTATGATATATTACCGCTGATGTCGTCTTGACATTTATGAATCATGACTTGTTGTTGATAAGTAATGAACAATGGCTAATTGCCTAGTTATTATTATTGAATGTCGACTTGTGGTCGATATATTTTTACTATTGATCCTCATAGATTTGCGACTCACTAATATGACATGTTGTTATCAACTTATGTGTCATGAAAACTATAACAACCCAGCTCCTCGAGTCACCAGAAGATACAATTATGTGAATCAACTCAAGAGCTTGATCGCTACTAACTGACATTTAACCAAAATTTTATAATATTAAAATTTAAAGTTCACTGTTTCAATGTAAATAACTTAAAATAGAAATATAAATCTGGTCATCATAATACAAGTTATTCTTTCATGTACTTACATGTATCATAGAATTTTTTTTACAAATAACACAAAACTATATCCAACATAAATTGTCCAAATAAATGTGACAACTTAATTTGAGATATCTTCATGACTCTATTCCATGTGACAAATCATGTCATAAGCATTGATCACCCCTCGTACTTAACCTGCAGGATTCCAAATGCAAGAGAAAATATGCATATATACACGTATATATAATTTATACTTAATATATATATATATATATATATATATATATATATA
>LTAE01010624.1:0-16527 GCA_001647135.1 Pontederia paniculata
TCACAATTTTGTAGCAAACTAGATAGTATTAGTTACAGAATCGAGACTAATTTGCAACCGATTTGGATTGCAATTTAGAGACAACTTAGTTACGCATTTAAAATGAAATAACTACCGATATTAGAAACGGATATTGTTCGTCACTAAATCGGTCACAATCTAGTCGCTATGTTATCACTAAACTCTAACAGTTGTCTTGTCTTAAATTTGTCACGAATCTGTCACTATTTGTGACAACGTTGGGACGACATTTTCAGTAACAAATATTCTGTAGCTAATCAATCAAATTCTTGTAGTGATATGTGAGGAGGAAATTTGCACTTAATTCCCAAGCAATCAAATTAATTACTCTAGAAGACAAAGACATACATATAAACACACATAAGTAATCTATCCAAAAGTGCACCACTAAATTGACACCCACAAAAAGGGATAATTGCGCCATACATTGTAAACACACATGAACCATGCGAATTGGGATCAAGTGGGCTGGTCGAGATATTATTGTGGCAAAAAGGAGAGAGAGAGAGTTGGAATCTTAAGTATTACGTGTGGACTAAGTAGGAGGCAAGTGGGGAGAATTGGGAGCACAAATTAAATTTGAGGGGATGATACATGCATGAGGACCTCACAAGTATCTGTATATGGGACTTCATAGGAGAGGCTTTTCCAATTTGCCTTCCTCATTTGCTTCTTTCAAATACTTCTTTTGATGTGGACAAACAAGACAAAGATTGGGTTGGAGGGAGAGGATGCAACGAAGGAATTGGAAGAGGATAAGGATGAGAAGTGCTTGTGTGTGTTGAGGACATTATTTTACTTCATGAGGATTTTTCACAAGCTTTGTTTGGAACTCAAGTTGGTACGGTAGATGGAGAATAGGAATAGAGCATACGATATTTATATGTAAATATATCAATTTAAAGCTACGTCACCGGTTATATGCATGCACGCTAGAATTACGACAAATGACATTGGTTAGTTTGGTTGTTGTAGCCTCTCTTGCACCCTTTTGAGACATGTCAAAGGATAGATATCATATATATCTATATATTAGAGAATTAAACTTTCTAAATTGACGTGAACCTTTTTCTTGAAAAAAGGAAGGTTTTCTCTTAATAAGTAAACCAACATAGTCTAATGGCAAAATATTGAACAGACTAGGAGGTTGACCATCCTCCCCCAAACAAAGACGGAGTCAGACATACATCTTTATATAGTTTCAAATAACATAATAATAATCACTTTTTCAAATAAAAATATAAATAAATCCATAATATATTTTTATCATTTTAAGTTAAAAAATTTAGTCAAACTTATTATTAAAAATCAGGGACGGACCCACATAGACGGTGGGGGCCACGCCTCCCCCCCCCATCTTTTTGGTACATTAAGGATATATATACATATATACTAGTATTTGAAGTCAATATATAAATAAAATATTAAAAAAATAATAAAATTATGTAGTAGCTTAAGTGGATAGTTGAGTTTGGTTTATATCAAAAAGTCTGAGGTTCAAATTCTACTAATGACTTATTATTTTGGCCCCCTCGATTTTTGTTATTTTTTGCTTCTATACATTTTGATCCTCCTATCTTTCATCCCTCGATTCGTTAGAGACCCATTTTCTTGCATTATTTAATAATAAATACTACTAGGCTACTAGTGACAACTAAAAAGTTCAAAATGAAAATTCATGCATATATTATGTGATTTAATTACATCAGTAATTATAAAAAAAATAAAAGAAATTTACATGTACAATCACATTGCAGAGAATGGTGTAGATGGAGATGTTACATACAAAATCCAAATGGGGTTCTCGGAGTTTGATTCACAACAAAATGTTTGTGATATTTAGTTGTTTGTAATAGAGTAAACCACATGGGAAGGACTAATCCAAGACAAGATTTTTATTAGCAGATGTAATTAAGAATACTGTTCCCCACTTCAGCAAACGATTCATTTGAAAGTTCAATTTGTACTAATGTCATATAGACCAAATTAGTAAAAGCAAAAGCTCACAAGCACTCTCCAAAATTCAGTACCCATCCAACCAGTTAATTAGCATAGGAGAAAACTGAAACTCCAGCCTAATTCATGGTTCTGTACAATAGTAACTCCATGTAATTGTTACAATTGTGACAACATTAATTTCACTATAAACATTTGTATTAACTGTAGGTGAAATTTGGGATCAGTACCTCAACCAATTTAATTGAACTTTGATGAAAGATTTAAAGCTCACTGGTCCAAAATGTTTAGCATTTCTCTCACTCCTTATAAAGATGGAAAGAAAATATCCTTAATTTACATCCCAAAATGGCCAAACTGTCACTACATGATAAAAGATCAATGCTCATTTCATATGGTTATACATAATCAAAATTTTAGCCAGTGAATATAACACTTCATAAAAAAAAAGATGCTGCCGTTTTTAGTTGATTATATTCACAGTAAACCCTTAGAATGTTCAAAGTTTACACATATTTTGATATTACTTTATCAGATTTTAATAAGAAATTCTTTCTTATTTTAAGAGATTTCGAATTTGAGTTCCGTAATAAATATTTACTAAAAAATCGATCACCTGGGACAACATAAATTAGTTGAAATCAAACTTGATATGATGAGAACCTCAGAAAAAAATTATAATTAATCTTAATTAAGTGAACCGTCCGATCTGAGATTATCCCCTTATATTAAAGATTCAATGTTATTTTCATAAAATAAAAATGATTTTTTTATCCAATATAATATTCGGCACATCAAATGAAATGGCAAGCTTTAGGCGAGAAGTCCGGCCCATTCATACATGGGCCGACAAGGTCTCGGCCTGTTTCTCTGGCCCACTTATTGGACTAAACCAGCGAGTGTTAACACTGGGTTTAAAGTTAACGTTTCCTAACCTTCTTCTTCTTCTTCTTCTTCTTCTTCTTCTTCTTTTGTTCTCGGAATAATTCGATTGATCGATCGGAGTCGGAGGAGGAAGAGGAAGAGATGGAGGAAGAGCTCCGATCTCTGCTCCAAGACCTCGAATCCCTCAAGAAGTCTCTCCCCGATGCCGCCATACTTGATCCCATCAATCAGGTCTGAGATCCGCGTTCATCTTACAACTTTTATTTGTCAATTTCTTTGGATATTTAGTTCCTGTGTTCTTGTTTCGCAATTGTCAGTGTCTTGCTAAAGATTTTTTCTTACCCAATGCTGTTGCTGCATCCGTAGATACATTTGTCCCGGGTATTCTGTTCTGAAAAAAAAAGGCGTCTTTTTTGGAAAAAAAATGAAGTTGCCATTTTGCCATCTTTCAATTATGCCTCCACTTGTTCGGAAAATTTGTGTTTCTATGTCGTTTTGATTTAACCTTATCGTGGCCTAAAAAGGATCTGTGCTTGAAGTTGAAAATTGGAAGTTTTGTTGTTACTATAACTTTACTCTTTAAGGGGTTTCATTTGCGTCATTGTTGTTATCTACAATTGTAAAATGAGTATAAGACTATAATTTTATGTGCTTAAGTGATTAACTTCTTCTGTTATTGGATTTGGTGAATGGTGCCACAGAGAGTTGGCAGAATCATGGATCTTTCCAAGTCTACTTCTACAAGGCGATCGAAAGTGAAGGTGAAGGTTCTTATGTTATACATGATCCCTTTTTTCTTGACAATAAGGAGAGTTAATTTGACACTGTGAAAGAAGGAGAATTATTTTATTATGATAGTTGCTTTGTCTTTGTTGCTAATGCAGGACATGAGTGCTGAGGTGGTTGACAGTAATCCCTACAGTAGGCTGATGGCACTTCAGCGAATGGGTATAGTGGAGAACTACGAGAGGATACGGGACTTCTCAATTGCAATAGTTGTATGTGTTCCTCCCATCTCTCACATTTGATATTGGTTGTATTTGGATTGATTAACTAGTAGGTTTTCTCCTTTTTGTGCTGTTTATGGAGCAAGTAATGAACGAATTAGAAGATTGAGTTGCCTTTCCCAGGTCCAGCATATTGGTATCAGTTTAGCATCTGATAGTTCCATCATCTTGGAGAAAATATAAATACACTATCTTATGATGGTATAGCCGCTCGAAAGGAAATTTTGAAGATGGAAATTCTTTTACATTGTGTGGATATGATCACCGGACATATATGACACTCCTTAGAAGAGTGAACTTTTGAAGTCTAAATTGGTGAAATTGAATTAATGACATAAGTTTTTGTTCCTCATCTTGGCTTAGTTGGTCGTGAAAAAGTCAACTTCACTTTTAATTTCCTCATTTGGCACTGGTCAATTTCGTCGGTGGCCTTTGTTTAGTCAATGAGATCTGAGAAGTGAGGAACAGTCATATAAATTTTCTTAACTTTGTGCTTACACTACTATAAGCAAAATAGTTGTATATTTGATATAACAGTTGGAGCAAAGGTTATGGAGTGAAATTTGATATTTATATAACTAATACATAGCACAACAATGTGAAATTCTGATGTTAATCACTTAATTTAGCATGTTTTAATGTGAGTGCTGTACTACTTGTGAATATTTAAATATTACTAATGCTGCCTTTTTTATTGCTACATGCCTTCATATAATGTAGCAAATCTATTCATAACATGTCTTTAGGAAAAAAACGCACAAACTACATTTTCGTTATGTACTGCAGATGTTTCTCATATTGCATATGCTGCATGATAGTCTATGGCAACTACATGGACAACATATGTGGCACACAGCTGTCTGACACAGCAGACTGCATATGCAGTTTAGTTATTGCATTGACATTTGCAGTCTGCGCAACCACATTTTGAAAGGCAAGTAGCTCTAAGTTGTTTGTGGAGATTCAGCATTGGATAACAGTTTACTTTTCAATGACCAAAAGTTCATAGGACCGATGCATGCAAACAACCCTTTTGCAGAAGTAAAGGATGATTGTGTGTGTGCCTACCCTCCTAAAAAATACCCCTGCTGGCTGTGATGGGATCACTGAGCACAGGGTTTTCCCTTTTTGTATTTATATAATAGATATGCACTTTGTAGTTCTTTTATGAATTGTATTCTTCCATGAAACTTCTTCTTTTATATGATTTTTCTTGTGTGGTGTTGTAATGTGGATTGTCTAGTTTTCTGCCATTTCATGTTTCTATCATTTCTACAGGGCATAGGTGGTGTAGGTAGTGTTTCCGCAGAGATGCTTACAAGATGTGGGATTGGTCGCCTCTTGTTATATGACTATGACACAGTGGAATTGGCTAATATGAATAGATTATTCTTTCGTCCTGATCAGGCATGTTTTTCATTCTACCTTCTGCCAAGTTGATGCGTCTTTTATTGAATTAGCAGAGCATTATCTTTGTCCCACTTGTTTAGAGCCTTAAGGGGCTCTAAAACATGTAGAATTTTTATGATACCATATGAATTGATTGAAGCATGCGAAAAAGAAATCCTGAACCTGGTATTTTACAGTATTTATGTCAATTTCATCTGTGGTTTCTTCATAATACTTGGCAATTTAATTGCACATGGATGGACATTTGAAGTATTTTCCCTTATTCTTGATTTTCCGTTTACTAGGTTGGCATGACCAAGACTGATGCTGCTGTTCAGACCCTTTCAGATATCAATCCGGATGTTATATTGGAAGTAAGTATTGACCTTGGCATTTATGAGGTGCTTACATGTTGCTTCTTTTTATCAACAACAACAAAGCCTTATCCCACTAGGTGGGGTCGGCTAATGTTGCTTCTTTTTTATCATTTACATTTTTTCTTATTCCTATATGTGATGGACCCTAGTCTACTGAACTTAAACATGTAATAATTGTCATATGAGTGTAAAGTATTAGAGCATGACTTGGTTAACCCCCATTGTGTTGTAAGTACTAAGTAGGATCATACTCCCAAATGTATTCAGGTTTCAGCCTGCGTGTGTGTGCAAATTATTAATTTGGACTTCCAATTCTCTTTATAGCCAGCTTGGTTATTATTGTAAATTCATGGGATTCCTTACCTTGACATGGTGGACCACAGGCTTAAACTCATTTGATATTATTTTTTAAAATCGATTAAACTGATTTATTTCATTTCTTTACTTCATATAAGTGAATGTATTTCTCTCTTTGCATCTTGCATATTGTAGATGTTTAGACAATAACATGCAAGCGAAAAGTAAATAAATGTTAAAACTATAGACATTCATCCATTTTGGCTCAGTTTTGTTATTTCAGATTTTTAAGTTTGATATTTGAGAGGATTGTACATTTGGACTAATAGTTTACTCTTTACTTGACACAGAGCTATTCACTCAATATCACAACCATGAAAGGGTTTGAAGTCTTCATGAACAGCCTTAAATGCAAAGATTCCTCGAGAGGCACACAGAATAGTGGAGTGGACCTTGTTTTGAGCTGTGTTGATAATTATGAAGCTCGCATGGTTGTAAATCAGGTTATGATCTCCCTCTTAATTGAAACTTCAATTAACAAATAAGTACAAAGTATTACTGGTTACCAATTTCAATTTTTGGAATAATCTTTTCCCTTCCATCTGATTTTGTTATGACTGGTCAGGCATGCAATGAGCTGGGGCAGACCTGGATGGAGTCAGGTAATTATAGTTTATTTTATGATGATTCCACAACTTTCAACTGTTAGATGTTCTGTTAGTGTTCACCAGTTAACATTTTCTGTTAGCATTTACCATTTGACACTAATCTTGCAGAAAGTACTTCTGTTCTCTGTTGTGTTAGCTCCAAAAGCCATTCCAGTGCTTTGGCATTTAGTTAGAGCGAATTTCTATATTTTGGCAATTCTAGGTTTACTCTGTAATTCCTGGATCCACTCAAGTAGGTTTTGGAATTTATGTATTTGTCTTTGGAGCATTAGGAGTCTTGACATAAGGAGCTTGGACCATATGCTGGTTGCATTGTGCATGGAGGATAAGGTTTTGGTCCTAACTTAACTCCACGTACGCGTAAAACATTGATGTAGAACAAGAATAATATTATGAGCCTTATACACTAGTCATTAGTCTTTAGTTATGGACCTTCTGCCATTTAATTTATTTAATTTAATTGCGAGTGCTTTAGGGTTTCCTTGTATTAGATTTCCTTTTAATTGGTTTAACTTATGTTGGGTTTTCTAGTCATGGGGTGTTTAGAACCTATAAATACTCTTCTGTGGTTCTCTTTAGAGCTTAGACTTTGATGAACAAAAAATATTTTCATGATATTTCAAAGTGGCTAACTTAATTAGAGTTCAGGAGTAGTTTAGGTTAGCAGATGTCCATTAATTAGTATCAGGGTAGTTCAACACAATCAGATTTATCTAGATGTCTCAATTGACCAATCATTAGTAGAAGTTGGTTAGACCCCAATATCATTAGAACACAATTTAAATCATTTCCAGGCACTGGACTCTTGTATTTTATGGAATCTGGTGGTTGTACTACTCCTGAATTATGGGACTGGGATACTTCTAGGTTTATGTGCTCCTGTAGCTTCTCATTTAATTTACAGTATTTTTTCATTGTGTACCTTAAATCTAATTGCTTCCATGAAGTATCAATCTTATAGACTATTATAATCATAACTGATTGCTTTTAGTTTTCACCATATGCTCTACCAAATACTAACGGCTTCAAAATTACGTCATTAGGAATTTTTATTATAGGTGAACCATTGCACTTAATATTTTTTCCTGAAATGGTGATGAAGAATTAATAAGTTAGTAGATTTGATATTTGGGTTGATGTAACATGAAAGTATTCGTTTCAGGTGTTTCTGAAGATGCTGTTTCGGGCCATATACAATTACTGGTTCCTGGAGAGACCGCTTGTTTTGCATGTGCTCCTCCTTTGGTAGGTTCGCATCACCTATTTGGTTCACTTGGTTTATGCATGAAATATGTTCATATCCATGCGACAAAGTGCAAGATATGAATGTTATTGCCTTTGAAGAAGCCATGGAAAACCTGGACTTTAGTCTAGAAAGCAAATTTATAAATGGAGCAAGTTAGGTTTTCTTATGAACATGTTTGATATCTTAGTTTTTTTTTTCTCATTTCCTGCATTCAAATGAAGGAAATTTAAAAATTTCTCATAAATGGTGAAGCAAACCCTGTACTACTTTTGGAGGAAAGGTGATGGGCAATATTTTTACAGGCAAATAAGCTTAATGCTATATCACAAAAGCTGGAACTATTTTTAGTCTGTTACAGTTCTTTAAGAGTAGTTTCTTCCTCTGTTCTGCTCGTGGCAGATTTCTCTTTCCTAATTATTTAGAATAACAGTATCTCTGTTACTTTTCATTGAAGTCTTAAGTTCTAGTCCGATGTAGGTTGTAGCATCTGGAGTGGATGAACGAACTCTAAAACGAGAAGGTGTATGTGCGGCATCTTTACCAACAACCATGGTCAGGAATTTCCTTTACTTAAGGGACTTATTGCCTACAATCTTTTTACAGCGTAAACATGCCTTATTTGTAGCGATGATTCTTTTTCTCTCTATTGAAACACAATCCTGGTGGATTAAAATATGTAGTTTTCAAAGAAAATGTAGTTTTCAAAACATCTTTTTGCTTATCCTCCTATTTTGTTGCAGTAAATTTCTCCCATTCTTTTTTTTTTATTTTGGATAGTTATGCTTTGTTCTTCTTCAATCTTTAATGCTTGCGCTAAATGTTTAGATTGTCTTTATTCTTTCATTCTGTTTGTCAAAATTGTGGAGTAATTGCTGGATCAAAATTTCAGGGTGTTGTAGCTGGTCTTCTAGTTCAGAATGCACTGAAGTACTTGTTGAAGTTTGGGCAAGTTTCTCCTTACTTGGTAATTTCTCTTTTCAATACAGATCAAATTCACCTCTAGATCAGTGGATTAACGATATGCCTGTGTCATCTTTATTCTCCTTGTTTGGAGTTTCATAGTAGCTAATAGTAACATACACTGAATGTACGTGTATCCATTAGTAATTTGTCCCTTCTTGACCTTCTTTTATTTATGTTTCATTCGTGCGAATAAAGGGATACAATTCTCTTAAAGACTACTTTCCAACGATGGAAATGAAGCCGAACCCACAATGTTCAAACTCAGCATGCATTGAGCGCCAGGTCAGATAAATTTGGGAACAAAAGCGTGATATTTAATTAGTGTTTTGCATCATGGTATTCATTGTTCAAGATACGTGTGTTTCACAGAAGGAGTACATTGAAGCAAAGCCGGCAAGAGATGCTGCAATTAAGGTAAAGTTGGAAGCTGAACCTACAAAAATCGAGGGCCCACTTCACATTGACAATGAGTGGAACATAAGGTGCCTTTTTGGAATTTTCAAAATTAGAGCTTACATCATTTTGTGCTATTAATCTCGTTTTCACTAGAATTAGAATGTTGGAGATAATGTATCTGACACTTACACTCATCTCAACTTTTGATATAACTTGGCTCATGCCCGTATTTTGACCAAAGACTGATCTTCTATTTGATAAGTTATCTTACTTTTTTTCGCTCCTGTTTGTCATCTAGCAAAGCTTGTAACATTGACCCACTTCTTATCAATGAGAACCTGGATGGTTAACATTTCTGGTTGAACTTCAGATATAACTAGTGTTTACCCCTGTGCTTGCATATGCTCATCATGCTATCCACTGACATGCTATTTTTTCGTCGTTTATTCTGTGTTGCTCATCCTAATAAATGTGTCAAAGCTCCTGGTTACTTTCACTTTAAGCATTCAGAATGTCTTTTCGCTGTCATGAGAACATACAATATTTATTCAACTATGATGAATCATATTTTCTTCAAAAAAATATTTTAGGTTTTCCTTTGAGAAGTTGCTGTAGCATGTTTCCAAATGTTGTTACTTTTGTTTAGGTCTTGCATTGTTTTCTTCAGCACCCAACTCTATAGTCACCTTTAGTGTGTTATTTTCTGGTGCCATCGGAAAGGATGCTGATATACCATTTCATATTTCTCTGGAGGTCAACTTGTTGATCTTCATAGAGTAAGGATGCTGATCTATGGTTGCTCAACTTCATCACAAATTACTGTTTTCAAATTTCTGAATGGATGCTGAGCAATGGTTTATCTCTCTTATATTTTAATTTATCACAAATATGACAGAAATCACAGTTTGGCACATCTCTAGAATATACAACCTTGTACGACCATATAGTTTCATATTCATCCTTTTCTTTCTCAGAAACAATATAAAACCATATATATGATGTGACCTTTTCCTGGAGTAGATAATTCCTATCTACTGCTCGCACCAAACTCACAGGGTGCATTCATATACTTATATATACATTCATAGGTCGACTTGTTATTTTTGTGCATACACAGGTAGAGAACGTTTAGAAGGATATTGGATTGGAGTGCAGATGCTCTTGAGTCATTTATCATGCTTCAGTTAGTTTGAGAGATGTAGGATGGCTAGACTGTGTGTAGAGTTCTCTTGTTAGGGCTTACATCTCGAGCAAGTCCGAGGCCATCTGTCTTTTTGTCTCATGACTGTTGCTTAAACTTGCTGATACAAATTATGTGCTTTGATGGGCATACTGTACTTTGTGGGGATCTTTTGATTATCTTTAGATATGTTGCATGAAGAAGCCCATTTTGGGGAATCACCATATCTCAGGGCTTATTTATTCACATTGCTTTATTTTAAGTCAAGTAATACTTGTTTTGTTTGTAGTGTTGTTGATGATAGCACGCCAGAAACATCATATGCTGGTGGTAAATCAGGTATTCCTTTGACCTTCTATGAGTGATTCCTTTTAGATCTTTCACACCTTACTGATTTCTGTTTCCTCTGAACTGATACAGATGTCCTCCCTGAAGGGCTTACTCGTGAGCTTCCAACAGCTGAAAATTCAGGGTCACTAGCTGATCAAGAAGTCACCACAATAGATATTGATCTTGAAGAACTGCAACGGCAGCTTGATGCTCTAAATGCGTCTTGAATTTTTTTTGAACTCGGACAGTTTCCTAGTCGACATTAAAGGTCTGGTATACTCGCCGTATTCTCCGCAACCTGGGAAATAGAAGCATGGAGAATGCAAATCAATTTAGCAATTGACATTTTTATATGAAACTGACTTGCTCCTTGAGATTTAAGATTTACAAATCTCGACAACAGAAACAAAATTCATTGTAATGTTCCATGCTCAAAGATTGAAAGCCATTTGGAACTTCGGTTCTTAACTTATCCTATAGTCGACTGTTTGGGTTTTAGTGAGGAACTTGGAGTGATTTATTTTCAAGGACTGTTGGTTTTATCCCAATTTTGGGCTGAAGTTTCTTCTGTAACACCACAAAAAATTATATATCACTTTTTTTTATCAGCCTCGACGATGTGCAATTGAACAGACTGCTTAGCAATTTGATTTTGTTTTCGATTTGCTGATGTCCAAATTAGTAGATGACTCGACTGCCTTCTCAGGTTGCACGATGATATGGCGAAGCCAAAATGACGAAATATGAGTCTCGAAGCTGTTGAGTCCCCAAATCAGATAAAGTAATAAAATAGTAAAATAGCATTGCTTTCCATGCCTTTCTGTGATAATATTATGAGTTTTTTTGCGAGCAGTTAAAATAGCTGAGGTTAATGCGCACTTGATTCTCTGGCAAAGAAAAAACATCGGTTAAGAAACACAACACGAAACATGTTCTAAATTCAATTCTCATGTCTTTTCTGTTTATAATTATCTATTTTTATTGCATTCGGCCTTAAGAGTGTCTGTAACGCCCTCAGAAGACCACCCCGCCTGGATGTCCTCTTGGATGCGTTATGATATCATACTTATCTTGACTTAAATATTGACTAACAAGACTTGGTCAACAAAATACGAAAAAAAAAAACTTTAAGGAGTTCAAAACTTTTTCTATAACATAAAAAAATATGCGGAAGTATTACATCAAATAAATAATTTTAAAAGTCTAACTAGAATAACTCAATAGAAAGACTAAAGAAGAGACACTAGTAGGATCAACTAGACATGTGCAAAGTCAGCCACCACGAGCATCAGTCGCCGCATGCACCACCAGCATCCTGTATTGCAGACTACTCACCTGCAGAATCCAATACATGGAAGAAAAGTATCCATGAGCTATGAAGCCCAGTATGTAAGACAATCAATAGATAATCATGATATGATAAATAAAAATTACAAGAATAAGCTAATGATAAAATCAAAAGATCGATTATTCCTTTTTCTTAATTTTCTTATATTTCTTACTTATCTTTCATCATCTTGATCATCATCTTATGCTTTCTTACATCCTGCATCATCTTTAACTTAATATCTTTTATAACTTAACATCTCTCATAACTTCATTATCTTTCATAACTTTACCTCAAGAGTGAGCTATGGCTAGAGCCAAATATCAATCTCTGAGTATACTTTACATGCTTTCTTTCATCATCTTTAACATATCATCTTTTACTTCATCTTATTTAATATATTTGCATCAAGAGTGAGCTATGACTGATGGTCAAACGTCGAACATCTTCACGACCCGTGCTTCCCAATTCACAGCCCGTGAAATCCATCTCACGGCCCGTGATGGGACATTCTTCTCTAGCGTTTTGCTCTCGGTCATGAGATCCGTTCTCACGGCCATGACCATTGCAATCACGGTCGTGAAACCCCTCTCACGGCCGTGATGACACAGGGGACAAACCGAATTTGCACTAATTATTTCTAGGTGATTTATTAATAGCATAATACTATCAAAATCTCATCTCTTAGCATAAGTTCAACATGTAATATATTTTATTCATCTAGACATTTGAACATGGATTAAATAACTTAACTAATATATTATCTAGCATGAACCCTAGCATGCAATTTAAAATATCATGACAACTTATCTATTGAGATCTGCCTATTTACATACTGAATCTTGTATGGTTATTCTTCGTTCTTCAACTGCGCCCTCTTAATCTCCTGTAGTGCTCATTGTCTCCTTCACGTTCTTCTAGATATTTGGACATGGTTCTAGAATGAGAGAAGGGAAGAGAGAAAGAGGAAGAGAGAAAATCTGGGAGAGAGACCTTACCTAGAAAGAAAACGTGATGACTAAAACTTTGAGAGAGAAGGTAAAATTATAAGTGCCCCCTTATGTTCTTATTTATAGACTTCTGAAATATAAACCAACTAAATAATTTCATCTAATGAATTCTGAGATTTAATTGATTTGAATTTAAATTTAAATTCTGGATTTTTTTTTGAATTTGAATCTTAATATTTAATAGATTTAATTAAATCTTTTTATTTCTTTTTAGAAGATTCTGGGTATTACATTGTCGATTTCACGCTTAGACACCATTGACTCCATATTTTGATACACTACTCCGTGAAGTCATATATATATAAAACATGCTTGTATATAAATGTGAGTAAAAGTGAATTATGTTGTAATATAAAGTGTTATACACATTTTACTTATATATATATATATATATATATATATATATATAATGAAGCATTCGGTGCAGTCATAAACAGATAAACTATGTGACATCCATATTTTTGAATTTTAAATAAAATATTGCTTTATGTATCTGTGGTTGCATGATATGCACTTAATTATATATTTACCCTAACACGCCTCGTAGATGTATACACATATTCATACATACATATAGCAACAATAACAATTTATATATATATACATCGTTGCAACCATAAGAATGTCTGGTAGAGCAAAGCAGAACTTCAGAGCAGGGTGAAGATAAAGGAATATGCAGATGCCTAAAACCAGAAGCGATACGGTTGGTCACTTGGTCCCCAACTCTTTAAAAAATGCTTAGTCCATGCATGAATTCTCAGTCCAGTCCCAGTTCCTGATCGCTTGCATGCCAACCACCAGAAACAGATTCCATCAATGTCAGGTAGAGGTTAACAACCAGGAGAAGCCAAAGGATTGGAATTCCCCCATTCCACGTTTAAACATATGATAAACTAAACAGATAGAACGGAATCAAATTTTACAAGTTTGAGATAAAATAATGGTATTGATGCCTCACGATACAGCTCTCAAACTGCTCTTTCTTCCACCAAGGTTTCATTCCTTGGTGGGAGAAAGCTAAAAATTGTGAAAAGGGTGGCACCAATTGTACGCGCCTCCTTTTCGGTGTCAGCTGCAGCTGCATCAGAGAGGCCCCTCTGGTTCCCTGGCAGCACTCCTCCTGAATGGCTTGATGGCAGGTATTTTTGTTGTATTCTCCTACTTTCCTATCTAGTCTCATGCCTCCGTGTTCAGCACAAAGATAATGCGTTGTTTATTCTTTTGCTGATGCAGCCTTCCAGGAGATTTCAGTTTTGATCCTCTGGATCTTGGTGAGTTTGAAACTCTGTGCACATGTTACAACTAAAAAAATAATTAGTAAAAGCTGGTTTAACTAGGAAATATGATCAGAATGTCTATTTTCAGATACAAATTGCACTTCGGTTATTTCAGAGCCCAGTTTGTCCAAACTGTGATCAGTTATGTGACTACTCAACTGTTCTGTGCATTGTCATTACAGTCGTAATTTTTTTTTAGCTAACAGCAAGATTATAGAGGAAAAATAGAAAAAGGTAAGTTATAACTAGTTGAAGTTGGAAACCAGAGAAATAATTCTTAAAGGTCAATTTGTCTTACTCAGGATCTGATCCAGAAAGCCTAAGATGGAACCAGCAAGCTGAGAGCGTCCATTGTAGATGGGCAATGTTAGGTGCTGCAGGTATCTTCATCCCAGAATTCCTGACAAAGATTGGTGTTCTCAACACACCTTCATGGTACACCGCTGGCCAACTGGAATACTTCACTGACACCACCACACTCTTTGTTATCGAACTCATACTGATTGGATGGGCCGAGGGAAGAAGATGGGCAGATATACTTAATCCAGGATGTGTGAACAGTGATCCTATCTTCCCAAACAACAACCTCACTGGAACTGATGTTGGATATCCTGGTGGCTTCTGGTTCGAACCACTTGGCTGGGGCAGTGGCTCTCCTGAGAAGATCAAGGAACTCAGGACTAAGGAGATCAAGAATGGAATGCTTGCAATGTTGGCCGTCATGGGTGCATGGTTCCAAGCTATATACACTGGCATTGGTCCCATTGATAATCTCTTTGCTCACCTTGCTGACCCTGGTCACGCAACAATTTTCGCTGTAAGTAAACAAGAGAACAGTATATTATATCCTTGCACAAACTCTTGTAATAATCTCAATATGGAAGCATAACCTTTCAGAAAATCACCAAATTACTTCTGTTGCTCCTACTAACTCCAAGTTCTTTGATTCTTTGTTTTAGGCCTTCACCCTAAAGTAAAAAGGTTCAGAGGTGCTCCCAATGGATTCAAAGTGGGCAACATAATCATGTAAATCTTCCTCTTCTCATTGTAATGATTTAAAAAGGGGGTGCAACTGACCTGAATTCTTGTAAGTTGTAACATTATATATGGTACTTTCATTGTAGCATCTGTTGTATGTAGCAAAATGGACATAATACAAATAGTTAAGATTGGCGATTGCTTATGAGACCAAGTTGAGACCTGTGTTGAAGATTGTATATCTGCAAACTTAAATCAATGTCTTTTCTTTCCAGTTAACTACGGAAAGTATGCGTGTAACAAACTCAAAAACAGATATTAACTGTAAAGAAGAGAATTTACTTTTTGATAATAGGAAGGGAAATGCCTTTAAGTCAGGCAAGTAGCCTACTGATAAAAAAAGATGATATAATATGCAAGAACTTGAGCTAAATATTTGTCTCCTTTGTCTGGAATTCGTAGGATGTTTATTTTGAAGAATGCCATGAATTCATGTTTCAATTCTTTTCAAAGGAACACGCGGTACAATGAATAGTTCAGTGTGTGAGAACTATTGAATAATAATAATGATAATAATAATATAAAAAAAAATGCAATGTGGGGTTGAGGGGAAATTAAAATGCATTACGATGCCCATGATTCCAGCAGAGAAACTATAATTAAAGAAGACTCAACTGTTGGTTCCTATTCTTCTCATCTGTATTCATATATGTTTGCTCTTATCTGCTTTTGATCCTCCTATCAAATATAAATCCTTTTAAAAAAATATTAAACCTCTTAGAAAGAGTGTGACACTTGTTTTAAAAAAAGACTGTCTGCCATTGTCATAACAGGTCATTTTCGAGTGACTGTGCACCAAAAAAATCATACATGACACATAGGTAGCGTGTGTTCTATACTAAATAGAGATATGATTGAGATGAGTTCGTTGACACATGCATTGCAACCATAAAGCTACTTGATTAAAATACAAGGTAAGGCACTACTTGGGTTCAAATCCAGTCTACATAGCAACAATGGACTGCAAATTACATACTTCAGCTGTTGTCTTAAATCCACCCTTTTCACTGGTCAAATTCTAACTTTGTTAGACCGAAGAAAAATTCTAATTGTGTTCCGTGGAGTTCAATATATATGCAAGCCACCTTATAATCTAGCTGAAAAAATGTGAATCCCAGTGCCTGATCATTAGCAAAAAAGATCGCAAAAGTTTTTGACAA
>LTAE01010625.1:0-16527 GCA_001647135.1 Pontederia paniculata
CCCCCCCCTCTTGGTGCCATCCCAGATCCTACATCTCCATCCACTGTCGACTTCCCTTGTCTGCAAGCTCGTCGATGAATGGTACATGATCGGGTGGAGAAGACGATGAACAATGTTCTCCTACTCTCCAATCATATTGATCGTAACTGTTGATTCCTTTTCCCGATTAAATCTTGATCATAAATCTAATGTATTAAGTTATATAATCCTAGTCGTAGATCAATCTGATTGGCAGTAGATCTACCATGCTATGTTGATTAATCTTAGTTGTAGGTCCATATATTTTTTTTAATCTAAACTGTTATAATTCTCTTTCGATTTGAACCCTATGATTTACTATTTTAATCTTAGTCGTATATCTATTATGTTGTAAGTTTTTTATCTAAGTCGTTGATCTCTATTAACTAGAAATCTTGACCGTTATCTAAGTCATTGATCTCTATTAACTAGAAATCTTGACCGTTATAATTATATGTGTATTTGAACCGTAGGATCAGTGACTTATATTCATGTTATTATTTTAGCCGTTTGTTGTATCATTTAATCTCAGTCATTGATGCATGCTAGATTAGATCAATACCATTATACTTCTTGTTAAATCTGAGTTGTAGGATTAAATCCATTAAAAATATTTTAATCTTGATACACTCCATTCATTTTTAGGTTTATTAAATAAAGTTGATGGTTTATTGATTTATTTTTATCATTTATGGAATTTGTTTTTATTAAATTGATTATAATATTTTTTCATAAAATAGAATAAATTATTGTTGGAATTGTTTACTGTGCATGAACATTATTGTTTTTTTCGATATTCAATTATTATTCGTATTATTGTCGAAAATATTTTGAACATTATTATTCTCAAAAAATACAATTTATATTAAACCCTAATTTTTTTATTTAATTTAGTTTATTCTTGAAAATATTTTTTTAATATATTCATAAAAATATATTAATTTAGTTATATTGTACTAGATACTTTATTTAATTTTTGAAGATATTATATATAAAAATTTAAATCAGTATAAATTTTGTATATTTTGAAACCTTAAGGAATTTATTTAAAATTTTAAATTATCACTTACGAAAATTATTATTATTTTATTATTATCGAAAATATTATTTTTTGTGACATCCCTAATTAAGACGTGATATTGTGCACTCTGAGTCTTAAATTACATGGTTTTATCAAAACATGTTATGACTTTAATAAGACCATGTTCCCATATATACCGAGCATCCTTTTGTGACTCGTTTACATGGGACTAACTCATGGTATGCCTCATGCACCCTTTCCCCTTAGGGGGCTCAACGTTCTCGTTGACCGATCATGCCCCAACATTGACACAGAGGTCCATGCCAAGGGCGGGGGCACGTACCTTCCGCTGTCTGCACGTGCAGGCACTAAAAAGTTCACATATTATATATATGTCGTATCATCTGCACTAGTCATTTGCTATTTGAAGAACCCACCTGGGTTTGACTCCCTGCATCCACTTGTTTTTCTGTTGCTGCACTAGACCTTTTTTTTGTTGTCCAATTAAAAGCTCATATTTGAATCCAAGTAGTATTCTTATTCTAATTGAGTCCAACTATTACTCCAACTACAACTTTTTTTTGTTGTCCAATTAAAAGTCCAAATCCGAGCCCAACTAGTATTCTTGTTCCAATTGTGTTCTGCTACAACTCTAAGATTCAACCCAATACTAAAATTCTTATTCTCCATAAATATAATTTACTTATCTCACTTTATAAGCCATTAATTATTCAAAAGAAGAAATCTCATATTTTATTCATATTTCTTAATTTTTCAGGTATGCAATTTGTATAAGTTATTTTTTATCTTTAATTTATTTACTTTCATCATAATTTTCTATAACAAATATATTTTCTTGAGTACTAAACTATTCTAATTCTCTATAAATACAAGTTACTTATGTCACTTCATAATCATTAATTATTCAAAAGAAAAAATCTCAGGTTTTAGTCGTATTTCTTAATTTTTTTAGGTATGCAATTTTTATATGTTATTTTTTTATCTTTAATTTATTTACTTTCATCATAATTTTCTATAACAAATATATCTGCTTGTATTTTTCCTTCATTTATCATAGATATTATTCTCACGTCATTTTTAGCTTTTGAATAACTAATCATTGGTACTATTATGCATATACTAGGTTGCTAATTTTAATTTTAATTTTGTGATATCCCTCATCAAGACGTGATATTGTCTGCTCTAGACCTTAACCCGCATGGTTTTACCAAAATGTGTCACACCTTTTTCAAGACCATGTTCCGATATATACTTAACATCTCTTTCATGTCTTGTCCATGTGGGACTAACCCAATATATGCCTCATGGCTCATGCACTGAAGATGTAATATATGTGACTTAATGCATATCATATTACATGTGTTAATGTTATATTATATGATTGATATACATGATGATATTGGTGCTAAGACACTAACTTCATCTTTAATTGTTGGAGTGCAGTAAATGATGAATTTTCGCGTAAGACATGAAAATATAATTTTTGAAAATGTTAGAATTTAGAAAAATGAAGTCCCTTTAATTGGTCCCCTATGTTTAACTATGCTAAATGTGATTTTTAATGAATTTTAGGCGACGTTTTAGTTAAGTAAAAAGGAGCAAAAATTGAAAAAATTGTAAAATTATCAATTTTGTTCTTCGATCCAAAATTTAGATTTTGATTATTTGAGAATTATTTTTTCTAAATATTTTATTTGAATTAAAATAAGGGGTAGTTTATTATTTACATGTAATGTCTTAAGTAAATGAAAGGTAAACTTCATAGCCTATTTAGAGGTCGATAACTCCTCACTTTATCCCATATATAGTTTTACTACCTACCTATTTCATACCCTTTATCATTTTCATCTTGATAAGAGAAAGGACAAATACCTTCAAGGAGCAATTGGAAGGTGAAAGCAAAATTGAAGAATCTTAGGATTTCTTGTGGTAAATATTTATAATTCTTTCCTAGATTTTAGTTATAGGATTTTTTACCTAGGATTCTTTTATTCTGGGATATTCCATTCATCCATAACCCTAATTCAATTGTGAAGTAGAACAAGCCCTAATCTCATGATAAATGTGGAGTAGAACTACCCTATTTATAGACAAATATGATGTTGAAACTTTGTTGAGCGATTTGGTACCTTTAGTGCCTTTAAAAATTATCAAATTAATTGTGCTAAGTCTTCTTTGGGTCTAGTTTCCATAGGCTTTAGAATGATGTCAATTGGATATATATAGAGAAAGTTATGTACTAATGTTTAAGGGTCTTTCATGCTATCTAGTGTCCAAATTACAAATTCCTTCTTAAAGTTATTATGCAACATTATGCTTTGGTATTTATTCCACGTACACTTACTAAATTCAGAATTCAATTCCGATTGGAATTAACTCAAAATACTATGTATACCTATTGTTATAAATTATTAAGTATACTTATGTATGTTTGCCCAAAATAAAGGAAGAGAACAATGCATGCACTAAATTCTTGAATTTATTGTGATCATTTCAAAATGAAATAGATTCTAATAATTTTGTGGTTTAAACCTTCTAAAGTATAGTTAAGAGAAAATTACAAGATCCCAAAAAAAATGTTTATGAATTTATATAAATTCTACAATGGATGTTACTTACTCTATCGAAGTATAAAATCAACACATAATTTATGTTAGTTGCTATTTTTTTTTAAAACAAATCTTAGTGAAAGAAAATATAAAACTTTTGCCATGTAACTGTATAGAAGTTTTTATTCAGGAAAAATCGAAATGTAGAGCTTAGATTTGTATAATATAAAGTATAAATTTTATTTCAATAAGTATGCAATTTCTCATGTTGTAAGAGTTACATATAGGATAAACTGAATTGTTTAAGTTGTAGGATTCATATATCGTTAAAATAATTAGAACTATTTGAGTATCTAGATATCATATGATATGTAATAAGTGTTATGTATTTTATTTTACCATTGACATAATAATTAATATAAAATATGTTATTATTTTAGAGAAAGAGGAGTAAGATACCCTAAAGAGATAATTCCATTTGTCGTTACTACTATAAGGAAGTTGGTTTCTTGTAACATATGTATTCACCCATTTGAATTTGACACGACTAAGATTGTGATATGTGTTAGACATGCTTCTTATTAATAAAAATGATATCAAAATATGCTTGTAATTGTTTGATCTGCTTCTAGCTTATGAAAACCATGATAATATGTAAAATATTATTTACATGATGTGCAGCTACTTTTATTTGAATATCTTATCAATATGGTTTAGAATTTGATATTTTCTATATGTAATTGATAAGATTTAATGATTTGTATGTATATGTTTGTATCATGCATTTGCATGAATGGGGGATGGAGCTACATGTTACATCGCTGATCACAATGAGAGCCACCTCTAGGATTCTAACCAACTCATTTGATTCACCAATAATGGGATGAGGTAGAATGAATCTAAGTGTCATGCAGAGCTATATGGATCCGAAGGGGCTACCCTATAATCCATTTTATCACTTTCCGATCTATTCATCAATAGAGATGATTATACAATCTAATCAGTTGGTGATATGTGCGTTCATATAAGATTGATGTATAACCACATACATAAGTTTGATATGTACTTATGCTACTTGATACACTTTAAATATGTTTGTATTTATTAGTATACTTATTCTAAGTTCAATTTTAACATTATAAATGTTTCTTGTTTATTACGTTGTTGAATGATGCATGTCTTATTTATCATATCTCTTAATTAATTAGTCATAACACATAGACTATGAGTTATTAACTTACTGAGTTGTTGTTTGCTCATATTGTTGTTTCAATAAATTTTTTTATATTAGTAAGGCTTGTTGGATCACACAATTTGATATCCTAATCATGTTGTAGAGTTCTTTGGAGGCAAGATATATAAAATACATGTGTCTCTCGACATTCTTTATATAAAATCTACCTGTCACTTTTTACCTTTTGTTAGGTTTATGAGGGAGTAGTATAAAAGCATATGATGTAAGAGTAATTTTTGTTCCTTGTAAAAATGTTTGTGTAATATGAATCCTAAGTAGTCTTACTTTATGCTACGTGTGTGACTATAATCTCTGGCTTGAGAGATTTGGACATTCTAAAAATAAAAAAATGGAACAAATAAAAGGAATGAAGTTAGTAGGGGACAAGAAAATTGTTGTATGAGCATTGTTTGGTTCGAAAAATAACAAGGACCCTATTTTCTGTGGGTACCTTGACAAAGTCAACTGAATTATTCGTACTAATTCACTTAGACATTTGTGATCTATTGAATGTTCCTACATACAAAAGTAATGAGTACTTTATTACGTTTATTGACGATTGCACTAAATATTATTATGTTTACCTCATAGAAAAAAAAAAGCAAAGGCTTTTAAGACTTTCAAGAGACAAGATAGTAGTAGAAAAAATGTTATGAAGACTTATAAAGTGTTTAAGGATAAATAGAAGATGAGAGTATACCTCATGTGAATTTGAGAACTATTGCGATTCAGAGGACATATGTAGGCATACTATGATGCAATATACACCATATAAAATAGTGTGACATAGAGAAAGAATAAAACCTTGATAAATGTGGGCTAGATAATGCCTACATATAAAACTTTGATGAATGTGGTAAGATATATGTTGTACCACTCGGGTGTGCCAAAATAATTTTAGTGTGAGATAGTGATTATCACGAGTTACATATAAAACAAGATTCTCCAAATTTCATAGAATCAACGTCAATATGAATTATGAAATGACAGAAAACTCAAGTTGGACATCTTCGAAAATGAGGATGTAAAGTATACATATTAGTTCCTAGTCATCTTAGGGACAAGATGGATTTTATGACAAAAATATATAGATTTATTGAATATAGTGAAAAGTACAAAGAGTATAGATTCTTCCACTCGATAAAAGGTCTCATAGAGAATCATGATGTTATCTTTCTTGAAAATAAAAAGGAGTATGTCAAGGAGGATGATGATTCTTTAATAATTCTATAAGATGGTTGAGACAACTCTATAGATATATTGGACTATCCAAAAATGAAAGTTGATTTTAAACAGAATGATATACCTTTGGAAGAAGTGGAAGAACTCATTATTTCCACAAATATAGCTGGCACCAATAAACGATCTTGGATAACACTCGCACATTTGGATAATTATGTTTTACACGAGTGCGAGGTGTCATGTTACTCGATGTTTAGATAGATGACTATACAAATCATATTTCATACAAAGAAGTGATGATTTCTAGAGTCGAAATCATGATCGTCCATGAAAATAGATATTGACTCAATTAATAAAAATAGAGTATGAGCATTATGTGATTTATCGAAAGATAGGCAATCCATAAGGTACAAATGGGTATCAAGAGAAAATATTAGGCTGATGGTTCTATTGATATAATAGAGAGATTGAACGAGGATTATACTTAACAAGTTGAATAAATTTTTTGGAGACTTATTCTTTAGTTGCTAAGTTTGTGTTGATTCAGAAGAACTTAATGATAGTAGCATGTATAGGTTTCAAATTGTTTAAATGGACGTCAAGATAATTTAATGTAAATTTATTGAAAGACATATATATGCGACAACTTGAAGAGTTTCAGGTAAAATATTAGAAGAATAAAGTTTATACGCTTAAAAAATCACTTAATGACTTAAATGTAATCGTCTAAATAATTATACTTAAAGTTTCGTTAAAAGATAATCCAACTTGATTTTTGGATAAACAGATTAGTCACGGCGTATACATCAAGAAAAGTGGGAGCAATTTTATGATATCATCATTGTATGTGGATGATATACTACTCGTTGGAAATGATATAGGAATGCCCAATGAGATCAAAAGATAAATTGAGAAAGAAATTTGAAATTATAAACATGAGAGAAGCATCTTGTGCACTAGTATTCAAATTATTCGTGACAAAAATTTAAGAAGTTTGAGTTTAAGTCATGAACTATATATTAATAAGGTACTCAGAAGGTTTAGAGTGTAAAATAGAAGTCCCACACCAACACCACTAGTAATTGCTAAATGACTTAATAAAAGTTAGTATCCCAATAGAGGGCAGGGAACCTTATGCACAATTTATGGAAAGCCTGATATATGCGATGATTTGTACAAAGCTCAATTTGACTTATGTGGTAAGCTTGGTTAACAAATTTTAAAGTAATCTCGAAAAGATCCATTGTGTGATATCTGAAGAACATGACACAATTGAGATTAGCTAATATGTGAAAGTAGAATATTCATATGTGAATTTTAGCGGTGACATAGACGACCGAAAGTCCATTGGCATCTCACTTATTCCTTTTGTGTGGTGTAATCATCTCTTCAGACATCAATAAATAGAGATGTATGACTAAACACATAGGAGTCTGAGTATATTGCTTGTGTTACACAGCTACCCATGGAGTATGGCTCAGCCGTTTCCATTTCAAACTAATGCTCGATTTGGTTAGAATATAATTATCGATGTATTATGTTAATCAAATTACCATAAGCTTGGTACACAATGAAGCCAACTGTTCAAAGAAAAAATATATTGAGATTGAGTATCATGATATTTAGGATATAATGAATAAGAATAAAGTGATGGTGATCTATATGCCTACGAGTGACATGCTGATTAATTCCTTCACAAGGAGAATTGCAATCAAATTTTTTATCAAACATACTGACTTATTGAAACTAAACAATATTTGAGTGATATGAAGTATTCACCGATAGGAAAACTTCAAGCCAATTAAATTCTGGACAAACAATGAGAGTGTTAATGTATAATGATCATATTGATCAAGTGAGAGAGTTACCACATGAATTAATTTTTCATAAAGTTAATGTTTTAATTGTATTAGTTTAAAAGTGAATTTTTTTAGATAAAAATGTTTAATTAGATTTGCAATGAATATATTTTTAAATTTGTTTATGCAATTTTCCTTCATAAAAATAATTTAGTTTTTAATTAATTTCCTTGTTCATAAATAACATTTTTTTTCCTTCATATTCAAAAGCTCAGAGTCGGAGCAACTCGAGAGGTAAATCGTCAACCCATCGGAACCGAACTCGAATAGCGCACCCGCATCGGTAAATAATTTTAGGTTCGGGCTTTTGCAGCGTTTCCAGGAGAAGCGGCGCCGCCTACTTACGCCGCCGCTTTGGCGATCTCGCTTTATAATCTTCAACCTCGCATCGCCGGCGGCCACATCCACAGCCGTGCACCATCCTTTCTCATCCGCCGGCTCTCTGCCATCTTTCGGAATCACCCGAGAGTTGTCGCGTTCTTTGTGCCCGCCGATCCATGGCAAACTCAGAGAAGACCGAGGACGCCATCACCTCGACTGTAAAGATCCGTTGATTTACTACTTTCCCCCAATTTTTTAGCTTTCATGTTTAGATAGTTACATCGCGCCGGATTATGGATTCGGTGTAGGCATAAGAGTGTTCCCGATGACGAAAGTTCAATTTTTTTTCAGTGAGATTGATACTTTTTAGGGATCAAACCGAGTTCTTTTTCCACCCATTGTACTGATTTAAAGCATGTCCTATAAATTTGCAATGATATATATGTATTTTCTATATGGTTGGGCTTTAGATGGTTAGGAATGCTGATGAGAGAATAAAACATGTCTTTGTGATGAATCCGTCGGAAAAGGAAACGTTTGTGAATTCTATTTTCGATTTTATCTAAAAAGAGTGACATGGATCAATACATCTGTATGATTGCACACTAGAAAATGTGTTCTTGCAATTATATTCTTCTAGATTCTTTGCCCACATGTTACACCAGATTACTAATTTGATATATTTGTTCAGGAAAGTAAAAAATTACCGGGAACAGTAAATTGGGGTACTGCGACAATTGTTGGAGTGTTTGCTGGGCTGCTTTATGGAGGAAGCAAGGAAGCTACTGCCTCTGTTGTAAGTTTACTTACACACACAATGAATGTCACTTCTGCATGTACTGCTGTTCTTTGGATTTAACTGAGGATGAACAGTGTTGTAGTAGCCTTCAGTTACGAAGTTCCATCCCTTGATTTAGTCTTGGATTCATACTGCTGATACTAGATTTTTAAATAATGGATTATGAAGTGCCATCCTAGATGAGTAATTCATTTTGGTGACGCACAAGTAACCAGCAGTTTAGCATGATCCAAAGTTTCAGTGTGACTGATTCTTCTTTTTTGTGTTTGAAACAGTGGCTTTACATGTCCAAAACCCTTTTGACACCTTTTTGTATAGCTCAATAGTAGCATCCCTCACTTGAGCCTAGAATCCTACCTTCTCCCTACTTTTTCCTAATATTTAGTATCACACAAGATGGATTGCTATAAGACCGACTTATTTTCAACTTAAGAATCTAGTGATTTTTGGATTAGCCGGACCAAAGTAACCACTCAAATACACAGCTTATTTTACATGTCTTCTCATCACATAAAAAATGGTCATGCAAACCTTCTAAAACTTTTGTGTTAACTCTTTTTTCCAACCTTACATCACCACACATATCCTCTAAAAAGAACACCACAACATGGAACCTAATATTTATGTATAGTGTGGTCTAAAACCAAGTTAGCAAATTGATAAGTATATTTGTAGCTATTGTAAATCTGTACATCATCAATATTATGCTACTGCTTAGCGAGCAACCCAGGCATCCAACTGGTTATTTATGCTTCTAAGACTTGTAGTTTGGGGTATCTTGCAGTGAACAATTCTTACTGCAAAGAGGTTATTATTTTTTAGTGAATCATCTTATTTTAGATATCAATAATTCTCTTTCTGTCTCAGAAATAACTCTGTATCACTTTCTTCAAGACCATGCAATTGGATGCTGAGGAACCACCTTTTTTCTTTTGCTACTTTCTCTAATTCTCATATCAGACCGTCAAGATACCTTACCAATACTTGAGTTAAAAAGTAAGGGGATAAAAATATTTGTCACTTGAGAGCTTCCCCAACTGAAACTTAATATCTTCTGTCCTACAGTGAGCTGAACTATTGCTTTCCAAAATTAGTATGGCAACCAAATAAGTAGTATTTACTCCTTTCTCCAAAAGTAATAATGTTTACTCCCTCAGATTTTGGTGACTCATGATAGGGACTTTGGAGTGTCATGTGATTGTGAATTTATATTGATGCCAGAGTAAGGATGCTGAAGTTATGTTGAAGCTTGGGAGCACACCAGATAAACGCGAGCAATATCGATTAATGAGAGATGCAATGGAGAAAAGATTTCTTAGGGTGGCTCGTGGTTCAATAGTTGGTGGAGTTCGGCTTGGCATGTTCACCGCAGGTTTTTATGGTTTACAGAACCTTCTAGCTGAAAAACGTGGTGTACATGATGTGCTCAATGTTGTTGGAGCTGGTTCTGCTACTGCAGCAGTATTTGGGCTTATATGTGAGAAATTTTTTTCCTTTTCTTTCCACAATTATATGTTGAAATTTTGTTTTATTTCATCATCTAGGTAATGCAGACACCGACCATTGTCAAATAACGCTGTTACATTTTAAAACGACTTAGTTCCTGCAAGGTGAAACAAAATATTGATTAATATATGACATATAATCTTTTTTTCTGATATATTAATATTTATTGCTGCTGTTGCTGCAATTTGTACCAAACCTACTTTTTATTGTTAGCATTATACATAGTTCTTTACTGTTTCAAGCTTCTGTACTCCCAGATTCATGAATTTGCTTAATTAATGGGGACAAGTCAGCTGGTTCAAGTCATGACGTCATCACATGTTGTTTCTTTAATCTCAGTGCCAGGTTCTATGCTATGGCGTGCTAGGAATGTATTACTTGGTTCGGCTCTTGGAGCTGGAATTTGTTTCCCTTTAGGTAATACATTTTTACATAGCATCTGCTGATTGTTGATATATTTATCAAGATATTGTTACTTTAAAATTATTCATGAAGTTTTTCGAAAACATACCTTTTTGTTTATATACCATCTTAGGATACATTTATTTATCTGAAAATGATTATAGAGATAGCATCTTCTGAAAAAGTTCTATGTGGAAAAATAGTTTATTTTCTTATATTTGGTTACGTATCACTAGGTCAGTTAAAAGATCTAAATTCATTAATCATTTATTATAACATATGGATAGTGTATTAGGTGAAAATGTTTGTTTTCCTATACAAGTTCTTGGTCAAGGAAAAACTATTTTGTGTCTACCAAGATTTTCTTGGTTGTTAAACACAAAAAAGTGGGAAAAATAGTTTTTCCTGAAAATATCTCTCCCTAGAAGAACAATCTTAAATTCTTGAACTAATTGAAGGTTGGAACCTGCTTGTGCAGATTGTTACTGTAAAATTGCATTAGATAATCTAATATTAGCCAACAAATTAAATAATGCACCCCTAAAAAAATTTGTGGGCTATGTTATGTTTATTCTACCATGTAAAATAACTGATGACTTGCTTAACATGGGGTTATTGTGCTGTAAAGGTTACTTGAATTAAGAATATGCTCTATCTGGTGAGTTATTACATGTAAACGACTGTTTCTGGTACAGGGTGGGTACATCTCAAGTTGGTAGAGAAGGCGAATGAGGAGATTTCAAGGTCTAAATTGTCATCTGATCTGGGCGAGACCGGGGATGAGACGAGCAATAGCCGTGTTGGTGCTGCGATAGAGAGACTTGAAGGGAATTTACGCAAACAACAGTGAACACTGAACCTGCTGAATGCCACATATGAAGTAAAAAAGCTGAAGCTCAAGGACAGTAATGAAAAAATGCAGGTGTTTGAGACAACAGAAAACTTGAAATCCCACGAAACAGGGGCGCAAGATTGACTCGTTTGATTTTCTAGAGCTCCTTTTGAACTAGTCAGCGTTCACTGTTTTCGTTCACCAGGTAGTCAACTTCATAACAGTCGGGTAGTTGCAGTCCGGAAGCAGATTTTGATCCTTGTTGAAAGGAAAATTGATAATAATCTTTCTTGAGGACAACAGTTTGTTTTGGTTATTTGACAAACTATGGAAGCATTTGTTTTCAACAATATAATTTACTTCAAATGTTTTCAGCAAATGTTGGGTGGGGGTTATTATGGAAAATTTTTAACAAGGAGGCTTAATGATAGAAAACTATTAAATTGTTCATTTTGTGTTACTACATCAGGGAACATATGCCAACAAGAAAAAATAAATAGAAATTATAAGCGTACAAGTTTTACTCATTAGTATTAAATTCTCATCGAATTTTTATGTAGATAAAGAAATTTTAAAATGCAAATTACAGAGGTGCAAATATGATTTTTTCTTCCCGTCATTTTATCCAACATAATGTCATTGTCATGCCTATTAATAAAGTGCATTGTTTCAGACCTAATTTGTAATTTTTTTTTCTTCTCTTATTCCTTTTTCATGAACTGTATATGCGCAATGCTGTATACTGATTCACTGCATATAATGAATATAACTTGGGAACTAGTTGCTATTTGCTTATCTTTTTAGTTTTCATGAAATGCAAATAGTAGATGTAGGCATTCATCATTCATGTTGGTGATCGAACGCAATCCAAGAAGCATTTATGAGCAAATTGCCATAAATAATAATAATTGATGTTTTTAATTATATATTAAATTAAATGAGCTAGTTTTTTTAGTGTCGTTTTGTATTTATATTTTTAACACTTCTCATGATCATTTTAATTTAACCTAGTCCACCACGTAGATCATTAAATTTTTTTTTAGTAAAAACTCGGCCAGAATTTTAATTTAGGACCTTTCAATATTTCTCCATATCATGTTAATTAGATGAGATATTGACAATTTTAAACTTAAGCTGTTAAGGAAAATATCTTTATCTTGAGATGAGATATTGACAATTTTAAAATTTTAATCTATGAAAATATCTTTATATTTGAGATTCTTAACATTATGCATATTCTGTAAATAGTAAAATCAATCCGATTCTTTCTTTTTTTTTTTGTCAAACTTCATGATAATTAGTTCGAATGGGAGCTAAACAAATAACCTTGTTTGAAAATTGGGACTCTCGACAGTTTGACACTCCTTGATCATTGTATTAAGTTCACGTTAGAAATTCTACTATAATATGAATTAAATTATTCAAGTCAATGTTGCGAAAAAAAATATTAGATAAAAGAAACACTAATTTTTATATGAACAAAAAAATTCAACAAGAAGGTAAAAAATTTTCGAGGCAATATATTGCAGAGTCATTTTCTTATATTTACAAAGTGTTTCAAATTTTACTCAACCCCAAAATAATAGCCCAATGAGAATTAATCAGCGGATATCATTTGAAAAATTCTAAAATAATATCATTTGTTATCACAATATCAAAAAAGCTTCAGATGTCCTCCAATCTGATTATGTTTTTGATTCACTGCTCTTCAAGAAAAAATATTTATCTTTTCAATAACCCTCTCTTCTTCATAGTTATTCTTACTAGACTCTTAGATTTTTTTTTTATGTTTTTTTTTCTCATCCACCAAGAGATATCAATTTCCTCTCTTTCTATAACATCTAGAGATTTAAAATACTAAGAGAACAAATTATTTTTTCCTTTTTCATGTCTTAGTCTTCTCTATTTTTTCTTCTTCACCTTTTACTCTCTAAGGAGAGAGAAAATCTATTTATATCAATTGGATGATATAATTTAACTCCAACTGAAACACTTAAGTTGATTAGATTTAATTTGACTTTTATTTGGACCTTTCATAGGATGAAAACTCGACAATCTCTCTCTTCAATCTATGAGAAAGAGATACTTCGTCAAAAATCATCATTTGATATTTATATCGGTTGATTTAGCATCTCGTTCTAACTTTTCTCTTGAATTTATCTTTGCCTTTTTTTTCTTCAGTAATTGCTGCATATTTAGAATTCGTATATTTAGTAAAAAATGAGGCTCTATTTTAGATCTACGAAGTTGAGAAATCCATGCTTTCCTTCCTCAAAACTCTACATTTGCATCCACCACTAACTTCCCTTACTCTTGAGTTCAGTACGTAAATTATCGTTGCTTTGTCTTTTTGATATTCTGAAGTTCGCCAAGATTCTAAATTCGTTTCTACTTCTAATAATTTTCTTTTTTTGAATCTCATAACTGTATTCAAATTCTGCATCTCCATATTCCAGAATTATATATTCTTGAGGTTTGTCATTTAATTTCTATCATTTTTTCTTTGATTCATGTGCAAAAACTCTGCAATAAAAATTTAAAATAAAAACACTCTTACAATTCCATAATTCAAAAGAACAAATGGAGATATGTTGATTAGATAACATTTTTTCATCTTTTTGGTTCTTCTAATTTTGTTGCTTCTTTCGGTCTCTACAATTTTGTTTGATATAATCTTTCTTACCATAATGATAAAAAATCTTCCTCTCGATTGTGACCTATCACCATAATTCTTAGAACCTCTGTTTTTTTTCTCTACCCTATTCTCTATGACAAGAGTTTGTGCAGTATTTGTCCCCATGCTCTTTCTTTTTGTTTATTCGTTGAATATATAATCTTTAATCATGAAAAGTGATACAACATCATTAAGAGCATAGTTGTTGAGTGCTATTATCAAGGTTTTTTACGATTCTCGTAAGAAACTTATGAGCATTAATCATGACATCTCATCATCAAGAGCTATTTTTATTGCTCCTAATTGATTTATTAAATCCTGAAATTTACTCGTGTTCAACAATAAATATTTCATCTCAAAATTTTAAATTCACCAATTTTTTAATCACAAAGACTTTATTCTAAGTTGTATTTTTTCATATGAGCCTTACAATTTTTTTAATTGAACTTGTGCATTTGTCTCTTAAGCAACATGATGAAAAAAATTCACATCAATAAGTTGTCTAATCATTCAAATAATTTTTCTATGCATCTTTTTTCAACTATCAACAATTTTTCTTGTTGATATATTTTCTCTTATTTAGCAGGATCAAACAAATCTTTGCAGTAGAGAATATTCTCCATCCTTTTCAAATTGAATAATAATTCGATATCAATTTGATTATCTCGCTGAAATAATTTTCTTCCATTTAATTCACAAAAAAAGGAACACCAATTGATACCACTCATTAAAAATTCTCCCTTTATTTCTATTGTATGAATTAAATAGTTCAAGCAAATATTGTGCATGGAAAATAATATCAAGCAAAAGATACACTAAATTTTACGTAAAAAAAATATCTAACAAAAAAGTAAAATACAATGGACAATAGTAGATTAAGTTTATTATATCAAGAATTAATTACAAAGTATTTCAAATTTTGCTCAAATTTAAAATAATAATCCAATGAGAATAAATCAGTAGATATCCTCTTAAAAATTATGAAGTAATCAACAAAAATGATATCACCTTATTATTGTGATTCTCTATGATCACAATATAAAAAAACTTAGAGACTCTCTCAATCTAATTTTGTTCTTAATTCTAAAATGAACCTCTTCTTCAAAAGTCATCTCTTCTTCACACTCATCCTCATTATCAAGATATCAATTTTTTTCTCTTTTTTTTTAAAATATAGATTAAAAATATGAAAAAAAAAATTCTTTCTTCAGACGTCTCAATCTCCTTTGTTTTTCTTTTTCACCTTCTTCTCTCTAAAGAGAGATAAGTCCTATTTATCTCAATTGAATGATATAATTCAACTTCAATTCAAACATCTAAATTGATTATGTTTAGTTTAACTTAAATCTATTTGAGTCTGAAAGTCCAACATTTCATGCATACATATTATGGTGATCGGTGAAGAATAACTTTGCACTCAAATATTGTCATTGTTTACTTCTTCATTCCATTCCAATTTAAGTTTCTTTATTAAGCTAGATAATAAACTATCTTTCTCTTGTGTTTTAAAATTCTAGTACAAGCAAAACACTTATTAGTGCATTATTTCTGTTCGGAGCATAACAGGTCTCATATATGGACCAAAACATCCCATCGTCTTGGCCCTTCAAGTGCGGGATTGTACTCACAAAATCTTTTAGTACTCAAAGCTTGAATAAGTTTGTCCCCCTTAATTCACCTATTCGTGCATATATATATGATTGTTTACTTTTCACTTCTTGAAATTCAAGAACCTAGTATAAGAAAAAACACATAGAGAAATAAAGGACACAATGAGAATCAAATACAAAAGTTAGTAATTTAGATGCATGTGGATCGAATTACTTTCCATTCTTCTAGCTAGTTTGAGCAAGGCTGTCTATACATGTAATATGACATGTTTGTATATGAACTTCATCCATTTTTTAAATTGTTTTTCTAAATTATTTTCATCGTTTGGTAGATCTCCGAAAAGTTAATCTTGCGATCCATGCATCACTATTTAACGTTATCTATATTTTGGCATTTGGTCTATCTTCTGTATATTTAGCGTGTTTGTCATATATGTGATGCCACATTTTGGTAATTAAGCTCTAGAGAGAGAGAGAGAGAGAGAGAGAGAGAGAGAGA
>LTAE01010626.1:0-18051 GCA_001647135.1 Pontederia paniculata
TTACAAATGCAGTTGTGATCTTATCTACTTGTTGTTGAACTGTTCGGTTGTTGGAGATCATATCAGATTCTCCAGATATGATCATATCTACTTGGAGTTGCTGCAGATTATACAGTGTGATTTTGTCTGCTTGGGTGTTGTTGAGTTGTTCGGTTGTTGGAGATCATATCAGCCCAAGATCATATCATATCTTAACATAAGTATAAATGGCTCATTCGTAATAAAAAAATTTTGCAACACATTGATTATTTCAAGTGAATAAACTTTTTTGTTTTATGATGATGATATTAAGTGATTGTTTATAACATCATTTGCTACCAATTATTGACATAATAGCTTCACATTGGTGTCAACTAATATTGTCATAAAATCGTCACAAATGTTGTAGCAAACTAGATAGCATTAGCTACATAATCGAAACTAATTTGCAACTGATTTGGGTTGCAATTTAGGGATAACTTAGTTACGCATTTAAAATGAGATAACTACCGATATTAGAAAAAGATATTGTTCATCTCTAAATCGGTCACAATTTAGTTTCTATGTTACCACCAAACTCTAACAATTGTCATGTCTCAAATTTGTCACGAATCTGTCACTATTTGTAACAACATTGGGACGACATTTTCAATAACAAATATTCTATAGCTAATCAATCAAAATCTTGTAGTTCTTCTTTAATATCTTTTAGAATATTATACCAATTGACCATTATCCTGAATCAATCGACTAGTTTGAACCAGAATCCTTTTATACTTCTGATTTTAAGTCTTTGAAGGTATAAACACTCAATAAAGTGTTTGTAGTTTAAATCACATAGTTTTGCTATCATCACATGGGATGTAACATTTGACTCAATATAAAAATATAAAATTGAAGTTTAAAATTTGGTTATGAGTTAATTCTAAGAATATGAGACGCATGCCTTATTTGCGTCGCAATTTAATTTCTCCTAAAATTTTGTATCAAAAAGATTATCACATTCATATGGGTGGAAGAAAGTAAAAAATGATTAAGAGATCCATGGTTGTTCTAAAAAAATTATTAGATGCCTTCTACAAAATTCAAGTGAATTTGGTTGGACAATCAATTAATGAAATAAAGAAGAAAACTTCACCAAATTTGTGGCACAAAATATTAGGACATACGAGTGAAAATTTTTCAAGTTTTCGCGAGGAATTCTCACATTATTCTTAATAAAGGTAAAACTCAAAATACTTGTGATGGTTGTTTATTTAGTAAGTAATTTAGTGAGTCTTCTGTGTTGAGTTCCAAAAGAAAAAAAAACAGATTGAATTTGGTACATTTTAATATGTGTGATCTCATTGAGTTTAGCTCCTTATGTGAAAACATATATTTTGTTAGTTTTATTGATGATGCGTCGTAAAAAATTTGAATTTATTTCATCAAAATAAAAAGATCAAGTGCTTCATTTTTTCATAATTTTTATGTCATGGTGGAAAGAAAGATAGAAAACAAATTGAAATATGTTGGCACAAATAATAATGGTATATATATATATANTATATATATATATATTTATATATGTATATATATATATTGGATGTTCAAGAATTATTACTCAAAGCATCACATCAAACAGAGAAGACAATGTCAAGAACTCCACAATAGAATGATGTTGCTGAAAAAATGAAGGGTCAGATGTATGATAAAGATGACTAAAGTCATTAAATTGTTGAAGTCGTTTTGGAGTGAAGTTGCGAATATTGCGTAATACCTTATTAACATATCTTCATCGATTTCTTTGAATTTTGATATTTTTGAAAAAGTGTGGACTGGTAATATTATTATTTATTCTAACTTAAATTTTTTTGTTGTAAAGCTTTTGCACATGAATAAAAAAATAAAGATAGAAGTTTAATGATAAAATTCAAGTAAAGGCAGAATATGAATACAAGTTATGTGATCTACAAAAGAAAAAATATATCAAAAGCAGAGATGTTGGTGTTTAATTTAATTTGAAACCTTAGCGAACTTCAATACACAAAATTGACAATACGTATTGAACTTATGAGTGATAAGCCAGTGGTGGATACAAATAATATAAATGTAGATAATTTTGAGCAAGGAGAGTAAGTGACTTATCAACTTCTCATATCTACAATGTTCTTCTATTATATATCTGAGTTCGAATATATGGTGACTACTAAAGATTGTGAGTCAAAGATAAATTTAAAACAAAATTTTGAATGTGATGTCTGATCGATCGACGTGATGATCAAATGGTGATTTTTTATAAGTATATTCTTCTCATGGTATGAAGGAGGATAATACTGAGATTTAAGCTCATGGAAAGTCCAAATAGATTTTAAGTTAAATTTAATCTAATTAACTTATGTGTTTGAGTTCGAGATGAATTATATGAGTCACATTAGATAAAAAGAACATCCTTAAAAAGATAGAATAAAAGAAGACGGAGACATATGAAAAGAAAAAAATATTATGCTTTTAATCCTTAGATGTCATAAAAAGAGAGGATTGACCTTTCCTAATGACGAGGGTAAGTGAAAAGTAGAAAATACTTTTGAGAAGCCGAAAATATTATTTTTGAATAGCAAGAAATTAAGATATAATTAGATTGTGAGAATCTATAAAGATTTTTTAATACTATGATTACAATTATATTTTTTTAATTATTTCAGAAATTTCAAAAGATATCTATTAATTTATTTTTATTGAATTATTATTTTAAATTTGGGAAATTTTAAAAAATATTAGAACTCATTTTTAATATAATAAAATTATTTTATGATTGTCCTGTAATTTTTTTTACCTTTTTATTAAAATATATTTTCATGTGAAATTTAATATATCTTTTATCTTATAAAGACTCTAAAAGCGTTGACTGATAAAGTTCCACGCTAACATAGTTGTACTTGCACTTTTTTTTTCACGATATTAAATTAAATTATTTAATTCATACGGATTCTCAACACAACTTTCATTCCTTTTCTATCATCCAATCCTTATTTTTGGCCGATTGGGTCAAAGTTTTTTGTCTGATTCCAATCCAATCCACGAACAACCCTTGTGCATGTAAGAATTTCGCTAATGAAATATTTTAAATTCTATTGCATTCGAAGAAATAATGCTTGATTGCTAGCTGGTACTGAAAGAAATTGGATATATGAATACATAAGACACCTATTTTATTATGTGATACTTTTGTCACTTTAAGAAATAATAATTACTCAATTTATTTGCACGAGAGCAAAAATTCGTCCTCATAAAATGTATAATTTTTCCAAGTGAGTTTTTTTGTAATCAAAGTCATCGACTATATTGGCGTCCACAATCTTGACCACAAGAATGGGGGTTCGAACAGGTTTAATCTTCCTTAATTTGATCAAAAATTATTTATTTCTCTTCCTACTTCAATATTAAAATTAATTAAATACTAATAATTTCAAACATGAGTCCGATCGAATATATATATATATATATATAAATATATAACTGAATAACATGACTTTCTTATTCATGATCCTTCCGCATCATGTCCCAGGCGGATTTAATTAGTGCTATCAAGTCAACTTTGAACTTTTCTTTTCCACGCTGAATTACAGTTGCTCGTCGATATGCGTTAACTAATCTTTGATTGGTTCAATGGGTTCAAAATCCGGCCTCTCGTCTCGAATTAATAAGAATTGGTCTCGAAAAGATATCTTAATTAATTGTACTCATGGGGGCCAACATCTCTCATTTGCCGACTACCTCTTATGACTTATGTGTATAGGCGTATAGCTAATTACTGACTTCAAGCAACAAGTAAACAGTTAATTAGTTAACAAAAGGGCTTCAACATGTGTTACATACCAACTTAGACTTCCAGGATCGAGATTTAGGAGAGTTCAAATTTAAATGGACACCAAAAATATAAAAATAAGACATGTTAAAAATATTCATATGTAAACTTATTTTTACATGAAGTCATGTATGTTCACTAAAGTGGAATTTAAAATGTAGTATTTTTAAAATTTGCTGTTCATAAATAATTATCAATCTCATTTTACAAGTGAAATTATGCACATACAATTTTAAGTATTTACATGAGTTTACACAAATGAATTATGATATAATTAATATATTCAAGAGTAATATAAACTAGAATATATTAAGTAAGTTAATATTATTTAAAGAAAATTATTTGCGTGTTTGTGTCGGCATGGGTCCGTTTTAGTCTCAAGAGTGCCGGGATTAGTTAATTAGTTCGATCATAAATTATATCTCAAAGTCCTCGTCTCTTGAGCCTAAGCATGTTATAGATCATAAGTAAAACACTTAAACCAGAATCAAGAAGGTGGCCATGTGGAGCAAACGACGTAAGCGGTGGAGTTCCACATGGTGGATCGCATCTTCTTCTATTCCACTGCCAACATGCTATATATGTATTGCCTAATTAATATCATACCGATCGCCGGATTTATCGCTGGCTAATTAAGTGCTGCTTAATCAACGTCGTAACTTCGCATAATTTTTTTATGGGTTAAATATAAGTGCTCCCTAGTTAAATAGGGAACACCATGTTACCTATATCATCAACCGTACGATGTATGATAGATATTGTATTTTCTCTCTCCTATTTTTTCTCTCTCCTAAATCAAGTAAACATAGATTAAAAATCATACAGTTAAAACTGTGAGCATGTTGCTCTCTATTTAAGTAAAAAGCATCTCCATTTTTTTCTATTTTATCAATAAAAAATTAATACCTGTTTTTCTGAACAATGTTGTACAACCTGAAGTTCGATTCTCGCAATATGAAAACTTGGTGCTGCTAATGCCAATATTGATTATGTATTATGATATAAGAACAACCAGAAGTTAAAGCTTGTAGAATATGATCGAATAGGCAAAATGAATCAACATCAGATGTACATGGGGACAGGAATATTGCAATTACTATGCGATCGAAGAAAGAGAATTATAATAATTCGCTAATATTTCCTGTATCTGAGTCGGTTTATCTGAATATTTTTTTGCTATTTTCCTCAACCCCGAAGAGACAACCGATGTTTAATTGTAGTCTTTGAATAATAAATAGTTTTGATGCCACATGTAGTGTCTTCCAGTACCTCGCAGAGGTACAACTCTCGTCCTTTTGCACTATTTAAGTGTAAAGCGTTCAATCCCCTTCGTCTCAGATCGATCTCATCTTCTTCTCCTTCTATACATCACAAATAGAAAGGAGAGGGAGAGAGAGAAAGAGAGAAGGATATCTAACCCTAATATGGCAGCTTCGGTGCTTTCTCGTGTCTCCTTTCTGCTCCTTCTGGTACTCTTCCTGGCATTCTCATTCACTGAGGTGAGTTGATCAAAGCTTCCTTTCAATTACTGTGCTCAAAATAAAACATGTGTATGTGTAGATATATAATACGGTGATGGCATATATAGTTAACATTTCTTCATTTTCTTGTGTAGAGCGTCAGAGCCGGTAACCTGAAACCTTCAGGTATCTTTTTGTCTTCCTTTTAGATGTGAATATTATTCATGCAACAAGTGAACTATATATAACTTTGTGTATGCAACGTACGAAAATTGCAGAATGTCGAGGGAAATGCACGTTTAGGTGTTCGGCCACATCGCACAAGAAGCCTTGCATGTTTTTCTGTCTCAAGTGCTGCGCAACGTGCCTGTGTGTGCCGCCCGGCACCTATGGAAACAAGGAGACGTGCCCGTGTTACAACAACTGGAAGACACAGGAAGGTCGCCCCAAGTGCCCTTAACACCATCATCCATTAATGTTATGATTGTTCTTGTTTAGTTTCCTATGTATCTACTTGCAAGAGGAAGCTTGGAGGTGAGATTCATGATAAATGCATGTGAATCCCCTCTGATGATCAACCATTGTTGTTGAAGTTCGTATATCTTATTAAATAATCAGCGGAACTGATAGACTTTATAAATTATTATCTACTTTGAATCTATTGAACTGTTCCATGTGGACATGATCCGACGTTTCTGTAAATTAACCATCCGAGCAATTAATTGCTTGATAATGTTTCTTTTAGACGCATGGGCTTAATAGCTCCTGTAAAATAATAAGACTATTGTCTAACCATCATGCAGCTCAAGTTCTGAAACATGTGCTTAAAATTGGCATATTGATCTTGATTTTTTAGGTTTTTAATCATTAAAAAATACTCAAAGAATTATGAAAAGTTCAAATAGCAAGTGATAAATTTCTTCAAATTATAAGTTTGTGGAGATGGTTTTTTATCTATCGACATAGTTTTTTTTTCTTATTAACCATCGCTCCGATATATTAATACAGTTGAAAATTTGAAATGGTAACAGATAAACTCAAACATTGTGATTTTATGGATATTATTTGTTTAATTCAGCTTCTCATTTATTATAATATATTTTTATATCTACGCTATATTATAAAAGTTATCAATGGCATACCTTACTTTGTTGCTCTCAGTTGCATTTAATTCATTTTTACTATTTATAAAGTAATAATTTTTCCCTCTATAATGCATTAGTTCCTATTTTTTTAATTTCAAACAAAAACTATTATTATATATATATATATATATATATATATTACTTTAGTCATTTGAAAATCGAGAAAAAATAAAAATATGAACGGATAAAAATATGAAAATTACGATTTTTTAATACAAAAGATAAATAAAGAAATAAAATGGATGTGGAGAATTAAACTTTTTTTATTGGAAGTAGGTAATGGGTAGTTACCTACCCTTCCGCCTCAGAAGTCGGAAGTCTAAACCTTTCAGCAACTTTGGTGTCAAGATCACGTGGTGGAAGCTGACCTTCTTTCATTGAAGGCCATAATTTTTTACGCCCATGTTATGGACTAAAAGATGTATACAAGGTATTTGAAGCCCTTCATTTCTAACCATTATGTCGAACTAATTATATATCAATGTTGTAAATCCCGATTCAGATTTGATATGTTAACTTAGAACTGATTGGACCAATTAAATTGAACTATAAATGATAATAAATTAATACAAAATAATAAATTAAGTATAAAATTAAATATATAATAGCATATAAGTTTTAATTATAACGACATAATAACTTTTTAATCATAAGTCTCGATTCAAAGCTTGCAATAGTGCTAGAAACAATAGTATGATACAGTGGCTCACCCCTCGACTTGAATATTAAGAGATTTTCAGTTCGAACTTCACTAGTGAGACTTATGTATTCTTTTATTTTTATATTTTTCTTTCATTCTATGACCATGGATCTCTTTTTGTAATCGAAAAAAAAAGTTATAATAGCGCTATCCAAGATAACGTAGTATAGATAATTATTAAATACAAACATGCTTAACTAATTAATAGATATATTTAAATTTAACATAAAAATATGAATTCATCGTGGTTTCAAAGCTTACTTCTAAGGCTATGTTTGACATAGTAAATAATTTAACGAACGAATAACGACCAGTGGATAATGATTAATATTTAAAAGTTAAATAAATTTAACGGTTGAATTAATTTATTAGTATAAAATAAAAAAATGGATATTAAATAATAAATTATTCAATTTTCATTATAATATGCATTTATTTTTTTATTGACATGCAATAATAATTTATTTACACTTAAAATTTTGTTATATTCATACATAAAATAAATAATATTATTTTTTGTTTATGTTCACATTATTTAATTGAGATTTTTCTAACAAAAAATATTTTAAAGAAACACAGAAAGAAGATATTATATGTGGAAGACTAAATTTAAAATAAAAAGATTGAACCTCTAAACTATATACGTTAAATATTTTCTAAATTAGTCTTATATGAATCTCTACTTAATCATTAAAACTAGTTTATCAAATATTTTATTTAATAATTTGACTAAGTAAAACATCTAAATATTATTTTAATTTAGATTCCAAACATCACATCGATCAGACCAGTTCCATCAATTGGACTGAGTATTGGATTTTACAACATGGTTCTACAAACCATTAATCTCGATCTAGTTAAAATATTCAATCGTGCAAATATGCTTTGCATACTCAATTTTCAGAAAGCTTATCTATTTAAAATTTACTTTGACAATTAACTTAATCAATGTTTGTTGAATTTATTGTCGAAAAATATTTATTGAGTTTTAAATACCAGCGTAATTATATATTGTACGAGATTTTGTTCCACAAAAAAAGTTTGAAGAACATCAAGTTGCATTGATGTATGCCAAAATATTTTCTTTTTCCCACGTAAATAGGAAAATAAAAGATATTATTCTAATATTATTTTTTTCATTACAAAGAGAGAAACAGATGTCTATGGGCTCAGTAGCTGTGAACTTAATTATGTAAAACAGGTAATTATTAGAGGTTATATCGACCATAAAAGTATTAATAGCCCTGTGCAACTCTATGTATAGTTGCCTACAATAAAGCCGGACCAAACTTTCCTTTTTATTTTTAACACACTAGTAAAGTTCCCACCTACCAAAAATGAATAGTAGTAAACTAATGTTTGGCCAAAGGGGTTATCATTATCTTACCTAACTTCGCATGCATATACACAAAACTTTATTTATTTTTTTGCATATACATAAAACATTATATACCATCTTCAAGGGTGGATCTAGGGGATGCAAGAGGATGCACTGGCACCTCTGAACGCTGTTAAATAAATTTTTTATTATGCTTGGATCAAAATTGATTGGTTGTCTAGTTGAATAGTTGAATAGAGATGTTCTACTTCTAATTAAAAGTTGTCAGTTCAATTCTCCTTAAACTCCTATTTTTTTTTTTCCTTTTTCTTTTTACACTTAGTTTATCTATTTCATTTTTAATTTCACATTATTTATTCTTTACTTTTACTCAATATTATTTAATATACTCTTTCCATAAGATATAATTACTTATATTATATTATATTAATATTTATTCATTCATTAACAAAATTATTTATATATACTACAGTATACACTTCTCCTTGTTGATCTATAATAGTAGTGTAATAATCTACTTCTTTATTTTATTACATGCAAACTTCTATTTTCTTATTATTTATCCATTACCTTTACTCAAATATTAGCTTATATTACTTTAAAAAGTATCATTTGTTTATATATATTGTCATTTTTTATTATTTTATTATTTTATTCAATTATGAATTGATGTTATAATATCATATCAATATTTTTAAATATGCTTACTCTTTTTTCTTTCTATTTTTTAATGTTTAAAATAAAAAATAAAATTGATGTAAATATTATCAAATTATATTATGCCGAGCAAACAAATTATTAAAAATTATAATTACAAATATATATATATATATTAATATCCAAAATAATTATTTAATTATATAAATAACAATATGATTAATTGTGCATCCTCTGCATAATAGTTTTGGCTCTGCCACTCACCATCTTATTATACTAACATTGTCTTTGTGACGGATTTCCATTCCCACTCAAAGCAAAAACTTCGGTTAGCAATAAATGGGTTGTAGCTTAACCCAACCAAATATATTAATTAGTTTATCACCCACGTGTGATTAAATGATTAATTAGTCATCAGGAAAAGCAGATCAAAGTGTGCAATTATAAGCTAGCCCTACTGCAGTGAGTTACATACCGCGCGGAGTCACGAGTTCAGACATCAACATCAGGAAATATCAAAATTATTCACTTTGAATTTATAATGAAGCTTTAACCTAAACCGGCTAATAACACGGATTAATCTAAATGCATGTAAAATTTGTCTAAACGCCTAACCGATTAATAACACGGATGACCGTCTGCCTCATGGTAGTACTTAAGCTTGATGTGATCTAGCCCATTTCTCTCTTGGGAGATTAACATTCAAAAAGATAATGTTACCGTTCCATTCTATTGGGCATATGATCTAGTCTTGTCTAATAAAATAAAATGACAATAGTATTTTTTATAGTGACGATAGTGCTATCCTTCTCTCTATACCTTTCTTTTGTAGTTATAAAAGCTAAAATACTGTGAACTTAGGAAAAATGATAAAGGAATAGAAATATAAAAGTAAAAAAAAAAAGCAATGTGAATATAACTTAAAATCTTTTTCTTTGTTCATACACTAGGGGATAAAAAAATGAAGAAATTGAAAAACTTAATAATGATCTGACATAACAGATCGCTAAAAAATATAAGGTGATTTAAATAAAAATCACCCGAGGAACGCGTTGAAGCTATATCTAATTAAATTATATAATATTAAATATCTTATATTTCAATGTACAAAAATATCGATTAACATGTAAATGCATATTAACATTTACATAAGTACAATGGATAATTATACTAACTTTTTTCAGAAAATAATTATTTAACATATGCCAAATTTTTCTTTGACAACTACGTACTCAAATATTGTTTACTATTATCTTAACTATAAAATTAATAAAAGTATAAAGCCCCGAAAAATAACACAAGGTAATATTTTTTTAGTTTAACCATCACTTAATCTCTTTACATTTAAAAATAGTAGGAATAGTATTAATTACTTTACCCAATTATATAATCTAAGAAATCTTTGTACGTTTTTGTTTGGTCGAAAAATTCATATGTACATTACGATAAACTTCGTGCTCTCTATGGGACTGTTTGGTATTGGAATTAGACAATAATATTTGCTTTACATTTGCATCCAAAAGAATAATCTTATTCCACCCATTTGAAAAACCACCTTGAACTTTGTAATACCACCATTTTTTTTATCTTAAAGCAAGAATAAATTGTTCTTGCTAATGGCAAGAACAATTTTTTTCCTCTATTTTTTTTCTTTTCTTAACTACTTTATTAAATTATTTTATATTCATAATTATATGATTAATTAAGTTTTTATCATCTTATAAATTTTGCACGTGACATTATAAATGAAAACATAAATAAATATAATTTCATAAATATTAATAATTAAGTATTTAATTAATTATTAAGTATTAATATTATTAAAAATAGAATGGCAACAAATATTAACTAGTCTTTGCTGCAAGTATTAGTTAATTACTATAATATTATAATTATTTACTAGTTAATATTGTATTATAAATAAAACAAAGACTAATTATTTGTTAATTTGTATAATTAGAATTAGTGCTAATAATATCTATTGCTATTTAATTGAATAATTAAAATTATATTAATTAATTATAACTAATATTTTTTATAAATCCATAATTATATTTAACAGAAATATATAATTAAATATTAAATCTATTTTTTTCTCATTTCAATCAAACACTATCTAATTTTTTTGTGTCATCAATTATTTTGACTTGCTTTATGAAATGATTTTACATCCATAATTATATGATTAAATATAATTAATTAATTTTTTAACATTTTATAAATTTCGCAGGAAAGTGTGACACTATACATGAAAAATAAATATAATTTCATAAATATTAATAACTAAGTATTTATTTAATTATTTAATAATAATATATTATTAAAAATAGAATGCAACAAATATTAACTGATCTTTGCAGTATTAGTTACTTACCATAATATTATAATTATTTAGTAGTTGATAATTTTTATCAAAGACTAATTATTTGTTAATTCATATAATTAGAATTAGTGCTAATAATTGAAAAATTAGAATTATATTAGTTGATTATAGTTAATACTTTCTATAAATTCCTAATTATATTTTAATAAAAAAAATATAATAAAATATTAAATTATTATTTTTTATTTCATCAAACACTATATATTTAACTTTAGTTCTTACAATATCAATTAATTCATCCAAACACATCACTAGAACAACACCACAAAAATATTTCACATCTATTCTTTCCAAAAAAATAAAAATAGAATATTCCTCTTAATTCTCATTTCTCTTATTCTTGTGCCAAACAGAGCCTATATGTACATTACAAATTACATATTCAAGTAATAAAACATAAAAGTGATCACGTCCCTTGGTCCAACTTTGTGGCCTCATTTTTAGAAAGAAAAAAACCACCACAATGGCCCCTTTGTTGGTAGTTGGTCTGCCCTTAACTTTTGAAGGCTACATCATTTTTCCAACACACGGGAATCTCTCAATCGCATGCGGTGTCACCACCAAATCTTGACTTCCCCCGCTCCACTCCGCTCCACTTTGCTCACCGGCCATCATCATCGCCTGCTTATAAAAGCACAACCCCATCATGCCACTTCCTCCCCACCCAACCAGCTCCTCTTCCCTACTAGTGGAGCTCACTGTTTACCCAGCAAATAACGTACATAGTGCTGCAATGGCTCAGGGAAGAAGCAGTGCAGTGGCTGTGGCCGCGGCGATCCTTTGCCTTCTTCTCGTCGCCCATTGCAGGACTGCCGAGTCGGCAATCTACACTGTCGGCGACAGCGCCGGCTGGGGCTTCAGCACAGGCAGCTGGTCTAGGGGCAAGAGCTTCAAGGCTGGCGACGTGATCGGTACGTGAGCCCCTTGAACATGTCCTGCCTATATATGCTTAATGATATGCATGTATATATATACATGTTATGCATGGTTGCTTTGTTGTTCCTGCACTGCATGCACGTACGTGCATGTGTAGTTTTCAGGTACAGCCCGCAGGCGCATAACGTGGTCGCGGTGAACGCCGCCGGCTACAACAGTTGCAAGACGCCGAGGGGGTCGAGGGTTTTCAAGACCGGGAACGACCGCATCAGGCTGAGTAGGGGCACCAACTACTTCATCTGCAACTTCGTGGGGCACTGCGAGTCAGGGATGAAGATTGCTATTACAGCTGCTTAAAACTGATACTAAATCCCACATATATATGCACCACATTCATATATAATATGGCGGTCCATTCCTCGTGACTTTTATAATTAAGTAGATGCTGGTAACTATATGTTTTACTAGCAGAGAAAATTAAGAAAGAGAGAGTTACTTTTAAGTTAGGCCTTGTCATGAGTTTGATTGCTCTGTGATATGCCGTGCACTACATGATTAAAATAAAGAATATTAGATTTTGCTTTGGCATGATCGATCCCAGATTCCCAAATATATGTTTCCTTAGTGGGCATTTGCAGTTAGATTTGGTTGATATTTTATTAAACTTTTTTTTCTTTCTAATAACTAGGAAATTAATTGGCTTAATTTCCTATATAACTCCGAGGAGAGCTAAGTTCGTCAATATTGAATTCGATACAAGAAAACATATGTATTAATCGAAATCTTGATTTCAGATTGGATTGATATCTTGTCATCCGATTTGAAAATGAATAAAACTAGAATGTCCCAGTTTTATTCCGTATTCGTTTTAACTATACAATGTATAGGATCACGTATAATGAAATGATAAAAATATAATTTAACTGTCTAATCTATCATTGAATTACATTTTATATTAAACAAGGAAATTTGACATCAGTTATTTAAATTATAAGAAATAGCATCCAAAGAAGTAAATGTTATATACTAAAATGGAGATGTGATCGAGACTTCTCAGTATTTCAATTGAAGTTATTTCGGTACTAGCCCAATTTAAACTGAGATTTTAAAACTCATTCTTGTCTCGTTCTGATTTTAAATATGGTCAGAAATTTTGCCAAGTTTTAGTTTCGGGACGTATCGACTGTCAGCAATATCGATATACATGCATGATGCATCTCAACTGTTTCTATCAAGTTGTTACGTACAAACTTATCTAGTTGTGACATAACTACATATAGAGGTTATCTAACTATCAAAAACACTCGTATATATATTATATAACATGTGATGATGAATATATAAGAAATATATTTATATGTTATCATAGCCTTCCTTTTTTCTATGGCTTTACAAAATCATTGGGTTCCTTCATGGACAGCTCCACCTCCACCAACAACTCACTACTAGAAATTTAATATTTTTTGATAAAATTTCTGACGAAAAATTAAAAAAAAAATCGTCAGAAACCTGATGGAATTTCTGACTGAAAAAAAATGTCAAAAAAAAGCTCGACGGATTTTGGGCCCGCTGTCAGAAATTCTGACGGGCTCCGAGGGCCCTCAGAATTTTTGAGGGGCATATAATTTCGTTAGAAATTTTTAAAAAAATTAAAAAAACAATAATTTACAAGAAAAATAATATTAATTAAAATATACTACATATCATTCCAAATATTTAAAATAATATATATTTTATATATTCTGTAAAAGTATATAATATTCAGTAAAAATATATATTATTATCATTAAAAGTAATTATATTGTGCAAAAGTAAAATTCTCACTTTACATATATTCAAAATACTACACTCATTAAAAGTTATTACATTGTGCAAGAGTAAAATTCTAATTTTGAAAATATTAAAAACCATTACAAATAATTACAGAATATTACAAAAAAAATTACAGATAATTACAAAAATATTACAGAATATTACAAAAAGATTACACAAAACTACAGAATATTATAAAAAGATTACATATAATTACAAAAATATTACAAGGAAATTACAGAATATTACAAAAATATTACACATAATTACAAATAATGAAAAAAATTACGGATAATTACAAAAGAAGAACGGCGGCAGCATCGAACGAACTCAAGCACCGACAACATTGAACGAACTCAAAGAAGAAAGGCGGAAGTCGGAGAAGACGCGCTCAAGGAAAGATCTGCCGCCCCACGGCCAGATCCGGCCCCACGCGGTCGGATCCGGCCGTGCTGGGGCGAATCTAGCCCCGCGCAGCCGGATACGGCCACGCAGGGCCAGATCCGGCCCCTACGCGGCCGATCTCGTCACCGTGGGGCACATGAGAAGAAGAAGGAGGAGGGAGGCTGGCCGGATGAGAAGAAGAAGAATGAGGAGGGAAGAAGGAGGAGGGAGAGGAAGAAGGAGGGAAAAATGAAAAGAGTAAGGTGGGAAAAATGAAAAGAGGGGGAAAACGTGTGGAAGAAGGAGGGAAAGGAAGGAGGGAAAAATGAAAAGAGGAAGGTGGATAAAATAAAAAGAGGGGGAAAAGTGTGACTAGGAATTCTGACGGGCCGTTTTAAACCGTCAGAGTTCCTGATGGGTTATGGCCACCCGTCAGAAATTCTTACATGTCCTTTTTCCTCAGAATTTCTGACGGTCGTGATTAACCCTCAGAATTTCTGAGGGATATTTTCCCCGTTAGAAATACTTGTCAGTATTTCTGATGAATTTTCTAACGTCAAAAATTTTCGTAAGAAATTTGGCTTTTTCTTGTAGTGACTTGCTTCCTCCTCTTCCAACGCTAAACTAGGTTAATCCTCTAATGTCCATTAAACTAACTGTTAGGAATCTAGGACGAGAGATTGACCGAGAATCAAAATAACGAATTGAAATGGAAAAGAAATATTGACACAGAGATTTTTTAACGTGGTAAAACTCTCTTGATCAATGTGAACAAGAGGGAAAATATTCACGAACAAAGAATGTCATCATCAAATAGTTTTCACTATGGAGAAAAAGAGAATACATAATAAAATCATAATCCTAACGGTCCAATCCCTCCGCTATTGTCATATATTTCATTTTTTCTCAAGTTTTTTCACAATTTTGGGTACAAGGTATAATAATTCAAGGCACAACAACACTAACATGTACCAACTATGTCCTACAGAGGACTTCCTACATCTCTAGAGATGTTTTGGCCAGCTTGAAGGACTCCGCATGGATGACACAACTCCTTGCTCTTCCCAACCATTGCTACTGCTTTTGTGTCTACAATAATAGCAACTCCAAATCATGTGCATGCACAACAAGTGAATTTGTAGTGATCAACTACTACTCAGGTGGATCATCTCTCTAATGCAATTGGCTTTAGAACTTTACCATAAGTTTGGGATCATTCATATCAAGCCTTCAATGTACCTTCACACTTCAAGATTTAGAACTTCATATACAACAAGATAATATGAGGAAATGTGACAACTCAATCTCTTTCTTCCTACAACTCCTAAGTGTATGGCATATCAACTTGTTGTTGTAGGACACTCCCTCATCCTCCGGTTTTAATGAAATAACCTTTAATAATTTGGGGTCTAACTACAATCGTGTAGTTGCTTCATTTTTACGATCAGTTATTCTGCATATTACATAGTATATTAATAAGTCAAGATATTTGTATGTCCATATAGAACGAATGCTCATATTGTTTAGCCAAACTTTGCAACCTCTTTGAAGCCCCTCTCAAAATTATTTTGTGAACAACTCAAGAGGAAAAACAAGATATGGAAGCCAAGGACGTGGACCCCCTCTTACCAAACATTGTGATCCATGCCCCATATGCGGCAGCCAAGGTCATAACTCTTATAAATGCAGGTATCGAGACATGAACACCAACCGAAGATCATATCAACTCTTTCAACATCCCTCTAAACAAATTGTGTACAATGCATATGCACGACCACAATATTCTAATGTTACTGATCCTCAATTAGATGGTTACACTCATCCTGAGCTCTAGTTCAACACACCATGCAACTCCAGATTTGTAGTCAATAAGCGCTTCTAAGCCATAATGTGGTACTGAACAACTTCACATTTTCAATGGCATTGGGTTGCCCATAACCCACATTGGTTTGCCTTTCATTTCACTCCTTTCTCATCCACTTTTCATGTGCTATGTTTTTCATGTTCCCACTATTTCCAAACTAGTTTCTTGATTCACTACTGACAATAACTGCTTTGTTAAGTTATTTTCATCCTCTTTTGTTGTCAAGGACTTTTCAACTCACAAAACTCCTTCACCATCCCATTAAGTCTGGCTTGTTCACTTTACAAGTGTCACAACATACCACCTTTGTCATCAAGAGTTCCTCCTTCAAGTGTCTTCATCATCGACTAGACAATACATCCTCGCATGTACTTCATTCTGTCGCTCACAATTAATGCATTAACGTCTTTGGTAAGTCCTCCAATTCAACATGTTGTGCATATTTGTGAGGAAAGGTGACAATGATTCCTCTTCCTACCACGCACACCAGAAGCAATGATCCATTAGATTGTGTGTCCGTGGATGTTTGGGGTCTTGGATCCCTTCTCTCCTTATCTGGTCATCACTTTTTTACTATTTTCTTAGATGATTTTTTTGAAAATTTTATTGGATATATTGATTATTCAATAAATATAAGTTTCAAAAACCTTGTCGACCATCAACTTAAAACATAGATATTTCTTTTAAACTGATGGAGGAAGGGAGTTTTGTGGTTTACGTTCTATACTTCAATTGCATGACATTTATCATAGAATTACTTGTCCTTGCACTCATCAACAAAATGGAGTAATTGAACGATAGATTCGACATATTATTGATACAACCCTATACATTCTTGCATAAGAAAATGTCCCTCTTTATCAATATTGGAACTATGTTGTTTAGATGCCAACCTATTTTTTAGTTAACCACATCCCGAAACTTGTTCTATACAATAAAACCCCATTTTAGACCCGTCTATTAGAGTCATCGAATTACTCTTTATTACTAATATTTGGATATGCAACTTATCCATTATATCATGCCCTTACAATACTCACGAAATTTCCTTCTGCAATAAACCAGGTGTCTTTCTAGGCTATGCTAACAATCATTTAGGCTATCAATGCTTAGATCTCGAGAGTAATCACATTCAAATAACATGTCATATGAAATTTGATGAAATCATATTTTCATTCTCCAATTTGTCGCACTCAAGCCCTTAGATATATTCAGCTCCTAACATCTCCATGGCTCACCCTACCTCATATTTTCGTTCTCCAATTTGTCGCACTCATGAAATTACAGTAGTTCAAGTTTTGTTTCTATCCCCAAAATCATCATATGCAACTACTATTGAATCTAGGATCCCGAGAATGTTTAGAATGATCACAAATTTATAAGTGAACTCAGCATGTACTGATGAACTTATTGAGTTGATTTATGTAACAGGATATATTCAAGTTCAGAGTAGCGATAGACCTGAGTTGAAGGAATGGACGACCAGTGCACACGTAATATATATCAGAAGAACTACATGTGTGCAGTGGGCGTCCTAAGTATATGAAGCGATCGACCAGCATCAGAAGGAGAATGCATATGGAGGAGAAGAAGCATGAACAGTCG
>LTAE01010627.1:4459-18249 GCA_001647135.1 Pontederia paniculata
TGAGAGAGAGAGAGAGAGAGAGAGAGAGAGAGAGAGAGAGAGAGAGAGAGGAGAGAGAGAGAGAAGAATAAAAATAAAACAAATAGACACTAAGACACCTCTACAATTTTCTTCAGGAACAAAATTTCTTCTTCTCTTCGAGCGCTAGGCTCTTGTCTAGGCTTGCAACATTAAATTCAAACTTGTTGCATGAAATCCATGTTTGATGCATAAAATCTAAGCTTGTTGCATCTCCCAAAATTGAGGTCTTAGGATTTTATTTATAAATTTCAAATAGGTGTGAAGAGTCATAACATCTTAAACTTTATTTTTTCTAACATATTTGACTTATCCCGGGTCATAATCCTCAAAAGATAAGGTTTAACGGATTCAAAATGGAAGTTTAATTTATCCTGGATTGCTTTTCATGATCTGTGGTAGAATTGTCATGATCATGACCGAAGCTTAAAAATATATTTTCCATATTGTCATGACTAGTGAACAAGGACAGAGCCAAAAAAATTTCCTATGGGTTCATAATTTAAACATAAAAAAAATAAAATTCAATAGGAAAATTAAAAATATTTATTTATATAATTGTTTTCGATGAGGTTTCATTTCTTGAAACATGTCAATAATTACATAATTTCTTATAGTACAAAATATGTCTTTCTCGATATATGTTATCAAACAACCATTCATCCATTGATCTCACATTTTATTTTTTAATTTGATCTTCATAATATTCATTGTAGAAAAAACTCTCTAAACAGTTGCAGTCACAACGGTAGAACCAAAGCCAACTTCATAAGCAAATATATTAATGAATATAATATGTTTTTTTGTTTCCACAAATTTCTGAAAAGATCACCAAAAATTTGCAAATTTTGATAATGATCATCTGAACGTATTTCAACAACATATATATGAAGTTGATGTCTAATCACTAACATACCAACTTCTGAAAAATCATATGGATAAAATTTTCCCAACTTTATTAGTTTATTAGTATCAAAAGCTTGAAATGAATCAATAGGATTAAGACAAGTCACACAATGAATCAACTCTATATTTGTTTCATTAAAATAATCATTGAGCTCTTAAAGCGATATATTAATAATCATCACAAATAACTCAACTCAATAATGAATGTAGACTTGTGATCTATCGTGTCTTGCATTTTGTTCTTTCTTGAATAATCAATATATCATTCATGTTGGGTATTGGAATGACATGCTTCTCACAAAAGATAGAAACATTTTTCATAAGTAAATCCTATTTTTCATCTCTCAATTGTTGTAATTGTTCTTTGCAAATTTTAACAAATGATATAACATCCAAAATATCTCGATCCTTCCTCTATAAAGATAATTACAAGACATTTATACTCAGTATAAATAACATAACTTGAGAGCTAATAACAAAGTTAAATGATTTTAAAAGAAAATGTGCTTCACCTCTTTTCTCGAATTGAACTCCTTCATGTTTGATAAACTCTAATAGTTCAAGCACAATTGAAAAGAGCATATCATAATGTAATCCCCATCTTATATCTCTAGCTCTTTTCAAATTAGTTTTTTGATTTAATCCTCGATAACTTTGTATTCACCTATTTTTAAAGCTTCTGCTACTTTTGCAACTTGAATATCTCATAATTTATCATGTCGCTTACTAGATGCTCTCGCTAAATTAGTAAACATAGTGGCCCAATTAAAAATACTAGCAACATCAACATGATTTTTTGCAAGAGCAACAAAGGTCAATTGAAGTTGATGGGCAAAACAATGAATATAATGTGATGATTCATTTTTTTTAAGAACAAAATTTTCAAACAATTGAATTCACCTGGCATATTACTTGCTCCATCATAACCTTGCCTTTTGATTCGTGAGAAACCTAATTTATGTTGAAAAAATAATGAACCAATTGTTTTTTTTTAAATGATGAAGCATATATATCTTTAACATGAACAATGCTAATAAATCGTTCTTTAATTATGTCTTGTTTATTTATGAAATACAAAACAATTGTCAATTGTTCTTTTTTTTGATACATCACGAGATTCATCAACTAAATCCCAAGTAAATCATCTTTAAGATCATTAAGTATATATTTAGTTATTTCTTGTGCAACAAAATTTACAAAGTTTTTGTGAATATCACGTGACACCATTTGCAGATTTCCTATGGCACTTTTCAATACAACTTTATCAATATCTTCATTATATCGGCAAGAGACTATAAGAGATCCCAAAATTTCTCCTTATTTTTGAATATTTAGATTCATCATGCCCATGAAAGGATAAACCTCTATGCAAAAAATAAAATCTTACACAATCAAAAGAGGCATATAAATGAACTGTGTTTTCAGTTTTCATTTGAGTTGATTGTTAATTGAGAACTATTTGAATAGATTTATTTTGCTTTATTAAGTCTTTACATCTAGCAACAACTTAATTATGCGAACTGCCAATGCCTCCAACATGAATATCAAGTCTTCTTTTTCCATCATCTATAACCCTTTGCGACAAATGCGTCCCCTCCGCTCTGACTTCCAATATTAATTTAAATAAATAATAACATAAACAAAATATTATATCTTTCTTAATGCTATACTCCAGTCAGTTGGAATATTGTGCATACCAATCAGGACTGAGTCCATGCAATTTACCTCCCATTTTTGTTTGAGGAAAGTTGTAATTATGAGGTTGGAATGATCCTCTTAGTAAGTACATTTTTCGAATATCATCTAGATCCCATCAGGATAATAAGTAATTTTTTTTTCATTCTCCAGGATCAGATGGAAAAATGTTTAAATCAATTCGACTTTATTTAAAAGGATATGATATTTCAATTGGAGTATTCTCGTTATCATTCCCCTTTTGACTCTCTTCGCCATGAAATATAAGTCGATAAGTAGGTGACCTTTTTTAAAATATTTTTTAATGACATAATTAACTGTAAAAAAATTAGATTAATTTTAGAAAATGATCAAATGCACTAAAGGATCTAAGAAAAGAAAAGAAAATATGCTATTAACTATGAAATAAATATATTACCAAAATAAAAAATGAACAATTAATATTTTTGTATCTCTATACCTCTATATTAAATATTAACGACATAAACGAACAATGTAATAATACATGATAGCAAACACGAATATATATATATATATATATATATATATATATATATATAATTATAATTTTGTAAACCGTCATAATTATACTAAAATATATAAAAGGATGAAATTTAATAACTCATGAGAAAGGTATCAATGAATTATGATGAAGGAATGTAATATCAATTATATTTGTGTTGCAAAAGAAAAGAACATGATGAAAAAAATATAAAATAAATAAAAATTATTAGTAAAATATGTAATATAAAAAAACAATATATCTGAAGGGAACCTGAGAGAACTTGCTAGGAAAAAAACTAAAAGAAAAGGATGTAGAAGTAGATGACAAAATATAAGAGAGGTTAGAAAATATAATGTATAGGAATTAGGAGTGACTTTGGCGGTTTGGGTATCAAAGTTGTCTTATGGATTATAGTTTTAATTGGGCTTGAAGTGTGATTATTCCAAGTGTTTACCGATTTGGAGAAAAAAAGGCGGAAAAAGTTGGCGGCCAAGAGTTTTGAAAGAAAACTATAGCAATCCAATGTGATTGAATATTTTTATGTCTAGCTATATATTTTTATGTGCTCTCAAGGTTATGATAAGGTTATGTTACCGAGCATCTTATATTTTATTTAATTTTATATTATTTTATCATATTGAGTCTTATATATTGGATGTTAGCTCACGAGATGTCACCCTTCTCTGCATCTGAGTCCTGCACATAATCATGACTAAGTGGTGATGATGGTGGCATGGACGGTGATGATGTTCATGATGACATAAGATTATACATGGTTTGACCTAGGTCTAGTTAGATGTCAATCACAAGAAATGTGACAAAATATTTGATTAATGTGACATTAGTCTTTGTTTATATAATTAAGTCTTCTGCAAGGTCAAATTCTATAAATTATTTTAATTTTCACATGTGTACATTATTTTGACCATAAAAGAGTCACAAGCCAAGATAAATAGCCATAAGTTATTTAAGATTTAATTTACATTGTTATTGATGTTTTCTTAAATTAATTCGATCTTTTTTTAATCCAAACTTTTTTTGTATAGTTACTCCAATGTTTTTATTAAAGCTATTATGGATCTTGTAAAAGAAAATTATGTTAAAGAATTCATAAACTAAATGTTATTGTATTGATTAGTCCATTGTAATCGAGTCCAAAGTTAACAACAAGCTAGGAAGACACTATATTATGTTTTTTTCTTGCTGTAGTATCTTCAATCTTACAATTATTTTTCCTAGTAATGTGTAGTGGTTAAAGTAAGCAACATATCTTCTTTCTATTTTAACTGACAGAAGTTGGAATGGAAGTTTCGAGTTTGAGTTCCTTGGAGGTAAAATTTTTTTATTGGGAGCTTCACCCACCATACTCATGTGTTCAATCTGATACGACACAGATTAGTCGAGACTAATAATTAGGGATGGATCCATATGGGTTGCCGTGCACATGCACCCGTTGAACTTCTGAGTGTTTAAGGATTCACTAGATGCATGAGTTGTTTGATTAGCTTGGTGGCTTTATATCTAAGACCTGCTTCTTTTTTTCACTTTTGCTTAGTAGCCCTATGCTTATTTTTTATGATTTTTATAAGAATTTAAAATATCATGTCAAAATATCTTATTTACCTCCTATTACCAACATATGTGAAATTTAATGATTTACATGGGATAATAGTTATTTTCCTTTTATTATGATAAATATTTATATCTTTAAAATAATAAAATATTTTTTATAATTATATAACCTTAATAATATTTTTAAAATTTGTATAATTATCTTTATTTTATTTGTTTTGTAATAATATGATCCATTAGGATTTTACTCTTACAAACTTTATTTATTTATTTTTAATAGCGATTTAGTAAATTAGGAGGATAAATTATCACATTTCTCCTTGTATGAATCCTACATAGGTTGATATATCAATATTTACTGTTTATGCTATATAGTATATTTTTTTTGTAAGTTACATATATCACATATCTACATTCATGGAGAATAGAAATGCATTTTTATAATTAACTATATTTTCATAAATCATTTTAAGAATTTTTACACTTTCAGTGATCGTAGACTCATGCATGAATCAAACAGTAGTATTTTTTATGTTAGAGTAAGCTTTTTCTTTTACTCTAATACAAAAAATACAAATATTAACACTAGTTTTATGAAAAAAAAAGAAAATATAATATGCAATCATAATATATAGTTCATGTTGAATAATGTGAATATAACATTACATTCATCCGTTCATTTATATGCTTAGCAATATTATCTAATTACTATTATTTATTTTGTAACTTACTATTATATATAAAATATTTAGATTAGAATGTTATTTATGATATTTCATATAAAGTGAACCCATTAATTAAATGTTTTGACTTCGTTGTTGTTAGTAGCCCCGGATATTATGAGATCATAAAAAAAATCTCCCTTCTATTTCTTAGCTCTTCTTTGGTTGACTTTTAGCCCTCTTCATTGAAGCACAACCCACATTGTTTTGTCTCAAGTACCTATACTAGGTACGCACATGGTATGGATACTCTCGGTACACAGCGGGTACTCGTATCCATATGTATCTAATATTTAATTATTTTTTTGAAAAATAGGTACGGTGCCTATATATATTTGGATATGTTTTGAAGGAGACAGAGGATTTAAATAGTGGCAATGTTTTTCTCAATGTTATCATAATCGGATCGGAGATCAGACAGGACGATCAACTAGATCATGGTTAGATTAGTTCGATCAAATTGAACCATATTTTATTAAAATAATATTATTTATATTTATAATATATAGCAAAATCAATATTATATGATATATAAAATATATAATAACTAACTAATAATTAGATATAATTTAAAATATTATTTATTGTATGTTTAAAATATTAATGCTTATTAAAATAATAATAATGATCAATAGACTATCATTGTTTTGTATGTATTATGTTATAGTAAAAATGTCATATTATTTTATTTTATTTTGAATCACATTTACTTTTATTATTTTATTTCTTTTCAATTTTCACCTTCTTCCTATCTATTTCTATTAATTCTCCTCCTATATTTTGTCATCCTATTTTCATTTTGCCTGACATAAATTTTTAAATTCTTTCTATTTATTTCAATATTTTTTAAACTTGATTTGAGTTGGATCATTTTTAAAAAATATTTATTATAATTTTAAAAAGTAATGCTTATAAAGATGCATGATGAGTGATATATTATTATTTATATAATGCTAATAATGTTATATTAATTATTTTACCCCAAATTATTGCTAAAATTTCTTTTATTTTACTTGAATATTTTATTTCAAACTCTTTACTTTTTTATTTCCATTACTTTTCCTTATTTATGCTCCTATTTAATTCATGTTTTCAATTTTGTGCTTGTCAATTGTTTAACTTTTATAAAATTTAATGCTTATATAAAAGTTATGCTAATTGATATTATTATTATACTAATAATGCTATATAAATTATTTTAATTTAAATTATTATTCACTTTCCTATTGTTTTACTTAGCTTTCAATTATTATCGAATCTTTCCTTTTTTTCTAATTTCTAGTTTTTCTCCTCCCACATTTATTCTTATTTCCATTTTTTTTTAGTTATAATTTTCAATTATTTTCCTTTTATGCAATTTTTGCTTCTATTTTTGTAGTTAATTTTCAGTTTGATTATTTTTTTTTTCAAATTTGTAGTTGAACCCATTTTTTATTTGGTTAACCGGTTCATCAATTTTGTCCGATTTGACCGGTTCCAATCGGTCCAACATCGATTCGATTTCTGCATCTAGACTAGATCAGATCAATTCACCAATTCGCGATTGAACCAGTTGAATCGATCGGTTCAGTTCAATTTTCATAATGGCTTCTTCTTGATGCAGAGGAATCAGCACAAACTTTATCTCTCTTTTTTTTTCGCCGCCCATTGAGATTTGAGAAGTATAGACACCGGTTCTCACTTTTTCTCTTTCTTACTATTGATATAAGGGACGAGGACCTAAGCCCTATTGGAGAGGTAAGTGGGCCTTGGATTTTTCAAATCTATTGGATCCAAAAGAAGTGGGCTTGACTTCATTTGGCCCATTTGGGCTATAGAATCTATGTGGATCAATTTTTAAAATATTAGCATTTGTTTGTTGTGTGACTTCTTTCTGTTTTTTTTAATATTTTGTGATGTTATTAAATATGTTATTTTATTTTATAAATTTCTATATATTATATCTTATATAACTAGTTTATATTTTTATATTTCTTTATCTGTACCTTCAATTTTCAAAAAGTGACATACCTCATGCTCGTCTCCATATCAAATATTGGTGTCGTATTTGCGCCTATACAACATAGGCCCTCTTATTCTTCAATCAAACACTACTATGTTTTAGCTCTTAAACAATCTAACAATGATTTCATGAACCAATTGATGTTTATGGGACTAAGAGACACATTGAGAACCTTTTTAGCTAGCTAATGATGGTCCATGGGAGACTTTTACATGTCCTATGCTCCACGGTTCCGTAACCACACGGTCCACACCGTTTCCTGTAACATCATATTGCTATAGTTACTTCTAATCAATTCAATAGTCTGTTTCAGTGCATGCCCTCACAGTGCAGGACAACCACCTTTTAAAAAGGTGTTGGAGAAATAGTTGAATGTCTTCTTACTGAACTGTTTCATTGTGCTATTAGAATTATATATACTCCTGGTGAACAACATAGAACTTTTTTTTGGTTAATAGTTAATACTCAAGGGCTCTATTTGGCAAGTAAGACAGAGAGTCTTCAAATTCTATTAAATAGTTTGATTTGATAGATTAGTTTTAATAGTTTTTGGATGAACCATAATGTAATGAGAACCGAAAATATATTTGGATAAAATAATCTCATGAATAAATATTTTCATAAAATTTTTTGGATAAAAAGTGAGAACTGAAAATTTAAAATATAATTTTAATAAAAATTAAACTTAATTAATTTCAAAATTTTCGGTAAGTAATACAAAAATAATCTCATGAATAAATATTTTCATAATTTTTTTTAAAAAATTTTGATTAAAAATAATAAATAATATAAAATTAATCTCACTAATTAATATTTTTCATAAAACTTTTGTTAAAAAATATCGATTAAAAAGTAATTAATAGATAACATAAAATTAATCTCATGAATCAATAATTTAATAATAATAGTTTCATAAACAAATGGTAATAAAACATATATGGATAAATAATTTATAATATAAATTAAATATAACGTAATAAAATATTTTCTAACAAAAAAATTAAATAATATAAAATTATTCTCATGAATAATATAACAAAAAAAATTTAAAAGAATATTTTAATCTCAAATGTAAATTTGTAAAATATTATCATTAAAATAAATAAAAAGTTATTAGTTAAAAAAGTAATAGTTAAAAAGAATATTATTTAATATTAATAATTTAGTAAAGAAAGAAAAGAATAAAAAACGTGCATATGAAAAACAAGCTACAACAATAGCAGCTATTGCAGCAAGATCCCGGAAGTCGGAACCGGAGCCTGAAACCTAGGGTGCTTCCACTCTTGGGTCCAAACCTCGATTTAATTTTGTGACATATACAAACAATATACATACATGTAACAAAGCAGAGAAACAAATATTCCAATTAGAACTTTGTGACATCTTGGCGTTGGAGAAGAATCCCCGTCACGAATCCTATTTTCTGATTGCATCAGCGGTTGTGTGAGTTGAGTTGAAGAGATTGATCAGGACCAACATAGTCCTCCATTTTCACTACTCCAATTGGTTGCTCATATACCGCAACAGTCTCAGAAAACTGAGCATTAGACAGAGGCTGGTTCTGTTTACAACCTTTGTCATTTTGATGAGTAGATGATTGTTGCAGGGAGGCACTACTGTTAGGTCTGTCTTCTGACTGCATTAGTAGTTGATTAGGTGCAGTAGTCATTGTACCACCAACCGAATCCCTTGGTCCTAGAGATTGATCATACCATCTATCACCTTCTACTTCCTCTACAGTAATTAGTACCTCAGATGTAACTATTGCTGGAATTGCTACACCCTGACATGGTTCTTCATCTATCAAAGGCTGGATTTTTTCTTCATATTGTGCTAGTTTATTGATGAATCTGTCATCCTGGACATCATAGAAGTTCCCTGTGCGCACTTCCTGCGCCAGCGAGCAAGCCCAACAGAACATCCACTGGACATAGTCTGTAAGTGCAGCAGAGCCGCAACAGAAGGCATTTCTAGGAAGTCTGAATCTTTTCCTCATCTGAATCCTCCAAAATCCTCCATAGAGTAAACCAAAAGCACACAACACTACGCCAACAACGCCGACAACATCTCGAATCACACCATTATGAATGTTAAGAGCTGAGACGCTAAAGATCCAGAATGGAGCCACGCATAGCAGGAGGAAGGTAACAATGTGGACGTACATGTTGCCGAATCCAAGCCGTTCCATGTTCCAACCAAAGACGCAGCATGTGCAGAACGAAGAGAGATAGCAGATCGTCATGTCATCTCCGCAATCGAATAGACCTCCAACCCATTCCGGTTTGCTCACCGCATCCCTCCGGCGATCATACAACTTTAGACCATTCTTGCTCTGCTTAGTATCAGCATCAGAAAGCTTGCCCTGTGATTCTTCATCCGAATCAGAAATATGATCTCTGCCTAGAGGACTGTATACAGCATATAAAGCTGCCAAGACTGGCGAAGCAATCCCCAAAGCAAAGAATAAGTTCTCGAGAAGCTCTGGTCGTTCTCGACTGGAGTACCCCCAGTAGAGGCCACACAAGACGTACTGAGAGAAACAAGTTATGTGAAGGAGTACTACGAGGACCAGCATGTGTATCCATTCGTTGGGTCGGTAAGCTTTGTCTTTGCAGTACACCTTTCTGAGCTCGACAATGTCTTCAGATCTCCATCGACAAAGCATGACAAAGTGGTGGAAGAGAGCTGGATGCTGGTACAGGCTCATGAGCGTGAAGAGGGCGTTGAGGACTTGGTTGTTAATTTCGACCCAGTTGTTCCTTATGGCCTTCGTGGGGAACGCTTTGTCCAACGCCCCAAGGAGGAGAAGGCCCAGCATGGTGGCAGAGACTGCGACGCAGATGAGCCATACGACAAGAGCTATGTTCATGGGATGTTTGATCCATTTCTTGCAGACCGTAAACAGAGAAGGCCAACTGATTCTTCTGAAGAAGCAGACGTCGAAGCGGCGGCGGACGCCTACAGGCGAAGGAACTGAAAGGGAGACTTCTTCTCTTCGTCCGACAGTACGAGGGAAGATTGAGAATGGAGACGATAAGTTGAGTTCCTTGAACAAATCCGGGAAGAATTCGGGCTTCAAGCGATACAAGAAGCCGTGTTTACTGTTATCATGATCATGCAACAGCCTTTGGTGAAGCAATGGGTTCTCGTTCTGATATGAGCTGAGCACGGGAGCATCTGAGCTAACTTTTAGTTCGTCATGAACTGTGCCTTCTTCGTCGCCATTGGTATCATTTGGAACCATCTCCTCTGTTAATTATAGAATGGGAACTTTTAAGAAACAATTGTTTGAACATGATACGAAACGCTATATGGTGAAGAAAACTTCCTGTGTTTCTCATGGAACTTTAGCAATAGATCCATACAATTCTACAACGAAAGGAAATAACATACACAAAAAGCAGGAATAGGAACAATTCGAGAAGAAGAATACGCAAAAAAGAGTGAGATGAGAAGGACGAACCTTTTGCAAAGAAGCACTCATGCAGAGGCAAACAAGACTACTTCCCCCTTTCTGGGATCAGCACGCTAAAAAGCCATGAGAGAGAACAATGCAAACGACATCATTAATTAATAAAGGGCGTGCTGCTGAACAAGTGAGCCACCGAACGTTCAAACTCCTCCGGAGCGGCAGTAAATGCATAAAAGAAAGGATCCAGTCAACTTTTCGCAGGGAACACGAAATTTGCGGACAACAAATGAAGTAACTATTGGTTGGGAAGTCCAGGGTTGTGGACCAAATTATGCATCAAGTTCCAACTTCTAAGGTACGTTTATTACGAAGAACTTTACAAGAAATTTCCATCTCGGCATTTGACTCGGAAGCAGTTGACCACTTTCTCGTTCTTTCCATGCGTGTGTTTCTTTTTCTTCGACGAGTTTTTGTTTTAATAAACGTTCTTTTCATGCGTTGGCTGAGAATTACTGCAACTGGCCTTGCACGGCAGAACTCGCCAATTTGGAATATATGTAATGAAGTCCACGGGTGGTAAATAGCGCGTGGAGACAAAAAAGTGTATAGTACGGGTGAAAAGGGTCGATTTTTTTAAAACCCCACCGAGGTTAAGACTTAAGACACGACCAAACTTAAATGATTAAAATTTGATGGAGTTTGATTTTTGTATAGGAAATAATAAAGTTTTAAATTTAAATAAGATATATAACGATCCGAAAATAAATTCTTACCATGTAACAGAATTTAGTTTCATGATCTTAACTAATATTATACATATTGACTATATTAATATTTGCTGACCGGAGATAATAGAATAATATAAAATTAAAATGCCACTATTAAATGTGAAATCTTGAGAAATCATAGCAAAAGTTATATTATTTAACTACTGTTCATTATTAGACTTATTACAACTCGATATTCACAAGAATAATCATGTGATCCTTAAATCATGTGCAATTATATTGTCAATAGGAGCATCAATGTAGCACATACCATCATCACACCTAATAGTTCACGTACTTACTGAAGTCAAATGCATGGAATGTCCTCTCCCAGTATGGAAGGCCCTTTCTCATAATTTTTTGAATATATTATATGCTAAACAATAATAAAATACATGAATTTTATATTAGGATAAACAATCATATTATTTGAAATAATATAATAATGACCAGTAGGGAAAAACGATATTCTACAAGAATATAAGACAACATCATAATATAGCCCTTGATCTAGTAATACATATACATCTGAAAAGCAATTAAGATTGATGATTCAATTTCGGTGCATTATTTGATGTCATAAAACATAATGTTTAACTATCATCGGTGCTCTGAAGTCATTACTTTAATCAATATGATTAGGATTAACCCACGTGCGATTAGAATTATTTGAAAATATGGTCAAATGGACATTGGTTTAGATCTCATATAATGAAAGTCAATGTTGAACAATGTCAAATACATTAGAGATCACTAATGAATATTATCAATTGTGTAAGATCAAATCATTCATAGTCATCACAATCTTTCAATTACATAGTTCATTAATCAATATTATTCAATATTATTTTTTTTATTGTTCAATGTATTGTGTTAATGCAATGACAATGAAAATTACCCAACTTCATAATCTTTATTCTTACTTTGGAATGCGTTTAATGAACATATTTCTTACTATAAGTTACTATGTACTTTCATGATAGGTCAGTCGTTGTATGTCACCATAGAAAATGTCTTCTCTTTGAGAGAAAAAATATTTTTTAACTCGTGTGGTATTTTTCAACTCATGGGATAAATTGTTTTTCAGTTTCATACAAAAAAAAGAACAATGGTCACCATGTCTTTGATCTTTATCTTATTAATTCTTATCTTTAATTTATAATAATGGTTGGAATGTAGTTCATCCAACTCAATGATATGATTATATAATGATCAATAAATAATAATGATCGGATAATTGGTGAACTATGAATTTAAAATCGATAAATTATGAGCTCTCTAATTGTCTCTCTTGAACTGATCTTCTATGCGAATGCCTGATTGACTAAATGATTTGGTGTTAAATTTATCATATAATTTAGAGTCTAGATAGAACATCAAATTCATATGCAAAACTTCTCGTCCAGATGTGTGGCAATGGGGCCAATCAAATCAACTCTTCATCATAACAAGAAAATAAACCATAAATTCAATGGGATGTTTGCATATCATAATAGTAAGTAAAATAATATGAATTCTGCTATAAAATATGTATAAAAACATAAGAACGGCAAAATCATAGTATAAACACCACTGCATAATTTTTCAACATTAAATAAATTTGAAGAGACATTTACTGCAGTATTTATGACTTAAAGTATAAGGTTCTAATCCATGTCATTCTAATTTTTCCTAAGACCCAGACTTTGACAAGTTCAAAATATAAAAAAAAACCTTGGATTTTATATCCTTACACTTAGTTCTCAAAAATCCCTATATTGAGTATGGTAAATTTTTTTACTCACAAATAAATAACATAGGCTTGGAATGCTCGTATCTGGCTCTAGACAATCTTTCTAAGTCGATTCCAGTTCATTTGAAAGAACACACGAACTCCTCTCGTTGATTTAAATTTATAGTTTTTTTATGAACGAGTCATGTTGCTCCTCGAGACAACATGATAGTGGTTCACTATCTCGATCATATCTCTTTAGATACATCTAAGTGAGATTGTAACACCTGGAATTCTAATTAAAATAGAATTTAATTAACTAAGGGCATTTAAGTAATTCTCTCCATCCAAACCCCTATATAAAGACCCAAACCCTCATAATTTCTCTCTCCATCTCATTATTTTCTGCCCTAGCCGTCTCTCTCTCCCTCAAGTCTCTCTCTCTCTCTCTCTCTCTCTCTCTCTCTCTCTCTCTCTCTC
>LTAE01010628.1:6339-16523 GCA_001647135.1 Pontederia paniculata
GAGCATCAAGAAGCAATACAAGGTACTTCTATTTCTAGATAGCACTCATATATCATGTTTAGTGAAGTTTACTAGTTAATTAAGATGACTTTCATCACTTAACAACCTAAGGTAATTCGAATGAAGTAGCTAATTTCATAAGAATTTGACAAGATGTTCGCTAAACAAAAGAGCCGCATACATGCATAATCACTATTTCCCAAACAATCAAATCCTAAATTTCATCTAACCCTAAAACAAGAGAGATTAGTTCATCATACTTAGGGAAGGGAAAGGGGAACAAATAAGAGAAGATAAATCCATCATCACATCCAAAACACAAGTTTTAAACACTAACATTCAACATACTTCAAAGTCATAATATGCAACATTAAATGTACCTCATACAAATGTAATAATCCCTAAATATGATTACAAATGCTCCAATTTCGGCCTCCAAAAGAGTAGGGAGAGTAAGTGAGGAGAGAGAAAAACCCTAAATTGTCCTTATATATGTGACTGTAGTCGCCACCAACCATTCACGACCCGCTACCTTTGTTACGACTGAAAAAGCTTCGCTGCGGCTCATTGAAAATGCGCTACGACCACTGAAGTACGCTACAGTCACCAAGGATGCGTTACGGCCGTTATCGACTTCGCTATGGCCTTGGTTGGGTCAGGCTACGGTGAAGGCGGAATGCGCTACGGTCATCGCGTGTGCTACGGCCTGACCGTAACGCAATCTTATTGTTTGCGCATGTTTACTATGACCTGACTCCTCTTCTCTCTGTTCCTTCTATGTTCTGCCTCTTTCTCTTCATTTCAGTCCCAATTTCATTTCATCCAAACTTCTCTTCATTTCAGTCCTGCAATTTCATTTCATCCAACTTTGAGTAGATCATCATTCTTTTATAAAATCGACATCAAATTAACTTAATTCATATGATAAAGCTATAAAGTTAAGGAATTGTGCTAATCATAAGTATATATTTATCGCGTTTATCAACCATGCATATCAATACTTTCCTTGCACGCTCTTTCTCCTGCTCCTCACTAGAAATGCAATTTCACCTATCCTCTTGCTTCACAGAGTGTTAACTCATAAACAATTTAAACATAGTCACTCAGAGCTTAAAGACAATGTATAATAATTTACAACATTAATGTTGAAAGAACAAGTATCATGGAGCTTATACTATTAAACGCTGCATATTCCAATATTCATTCACTTTTCATTTTGAGTTCTAACAAAATTAGGTAATTGATTAGCACTTAGTGCTTCTCCAATTTGCACACGGTGGTCCATGTAGCGGGTTTCTGATTGATGGATCCTAGACCAATTGGTCTTAGGTCACCAAAGGCATGAACCCCTACGGATTTACTTACCGAACACCCTGGTTCTGAATAACACTTAAGGGTTACTTCAACTCCTTCTCATACTTCTTTTTCATAATCTTTCTTTCAACTTTTATTTTGCACATTAGATTTTTTAAATTTTTTCAACTTTTTCACATATTTTTAGTAAGCTCCAAAGATACTCAATCATTCAAAAAAAACTGTAAATATATATACTCTAGTACAATAAAGCTGAAAGAAACTTGTGGTCTACAATGTCATCACTTTATTCAACAAAATTTTAGACTTTAGTACACACATGTGATTTGCATTCAAAATAAGGCCCTCAAATTTCATAGATCATACATACTTAAGTAAATAAAAAAAAATTAAGCAAGGTTAGCATATTTTTGGATTTTTAAATTTTTATACTGACACATTGAACTAACAAAAAGACACATGCTAAATAAAGAAGATTCAGACAAAATGCATGAAATGCAAACTCCCCCAAGCTTAGACTAGACATTGACCTTAGTATTTAAGCCCATGCTGAAGGAGGTCATACAAAATGCAACTACAAAGATGCATCTAAAAGGAAAAAAGAGTACAATCAGACTAGTCCATAAGTCGCGGTGGTGGTGGAGTCGGAGAGAAGAAACCTCCAAATGTGCTTTGATAGCTGTGATACTCATGGAGTCGTTGAATACTATCCCTCATGTTGTCCTGGTGAGCTCGGGTCTCCATCAACATTTGAGTCTAGCTATCAAACCTGACTGTAAACTCCGTCCTCATGTCTGTGATCATAGCCCCCTAGCTCAATCCTCAAGTTGATGGGTTTGATGTGCTTTCCTTTGGATTCTTTTTGGTATCGCTTGGGAGGGCTCCAGGTGTGCATCTTGTTATGATGTTGGTGAGCTGACCTATCTACTTTTCAAGATACCTAATGGAGGAGTCATTTCTTGTGACTTTGGCATTCATGGTGGTCATAAACTTGGTCAACATCTCTTCAATGTTGCACTTCATCTCAGTAGGTGGTTGTTTAGGATTTTGCACCTATGGGTTGAATCTATTATCTTGTTTCCATGCCAGATTAGGATGATTCCTCCATCTAGGATTGTAGTTGTTACTGAAGGGATTGTTGTTCTTAGGGAAGGAAGTAGCCACAAAATGCATTCTCCACTCTTCTCAACCCAACAGAATTATTTCCATGTGGGCAATCATTATAAGAATAACCCTCTCCACAAAGCTCAAACTGTTGAACTCCTCGAGTCATCAGTAACTCGAACTTCTTGTTAAGTGATTCCAGTTGAGCCATAACTTTATTGCTTGTAGAAGCTAAAACCTTGTTCCTGACACCTCTTGATCTCTTGGTTTGCTAGAAATTCAAGGATATATCTTCTATCATCTCATAGATCTCCTGTGAACTCTTCTTGCCCAAAACTGAACCTCCAACAAACGAGTCCATCTTGTCCTTGTCTTCTTAGAAAAGATCGTTATAGAAGTCCTCTAGGATTTTCCACAAAGGAGTTCTATTGTCAGGAACCTTCGCCAGGACCTCCTTGTATCTTTCCCAGGCCTCATATAGGGTCTCATCATCGTCCTGTTTAAAGGCCCTCAAACTCGTTCCTCATCTTTGCTGCTTTCTGAGGTGGGCAAAACTTGAAAATAAATTTCTCTATGAACTGGTCCCATGTAGTGATGGCTTCAGTAGGCAAGGTGCTCAACCATGTTGACGCCCTGTCCCTCAAAGAAAAGGGAACAATCTCAGGTTTACTACGTCTTCAGAAGTATGGTTACACTTGAATGTGTTGCATATTCTGATGAAGTTATCTAGGTGGGTATATGGATTCTCGTTCAGGGCTCTTCCAAACTGGTTCGCGTGGATCATCCTTATAATGGAGGGATTGATTTCAAAATTATTAGCAGAGATTGCTAGAGGACCACACTGGATTCAACATTTTTGTATTTTAAAAAAATATAGTCGCTCATGGTCATCTCAGCATTTGGTGCAACAACAACTTGCTCTTCAGCCATCTTTGTTTCTCTTCTTAGCCTTCTGATTGTCCTCTCTATTTTTGGATCAAATTGTAACTCAACTCCCGAATGTGCAACTCGAGATTTGGTTGCTTTTAAATTGCTGTCCAGAATGAGCGTCTCCTTGCTCGAGATTAGCGTGAAAAATATCACAAGGATTTTTGTAGCTTTTCAAAATAAAAATAACTCTCAACATAGTTCAATGAAATCAAACTATTTGATAAAAAAAATTTCCCGGCAATGGCGCCAAGAAATTGACGCGTGCTAAGTATACATGTAAATCGCTAGCAATTGCACTAGTCATATCAAGCAATAGTGAATGAGTAGAGTGTCGATCCCACGAGGAAATTGTTATCCTAAATTTAACTCACTAAACTAAGGAGAGGGGTACATTGACTTTGGATATGTTGTGTTCAAAAGTATTCAAACTAAAAAAATTGGTAATGATATGATCATGAAGCATCATAATGATGACATCAAGCATTGGACTCGGATGAATAAGTAGGGAAAAATCATACAAAGATTAAAATTCAAATCCACCAATTCCTAAGAGAATTAAGATTTACTTAAAATCAGATGTCTTCAACAGGATACGTCAACTATCTCAAACCTATAAACTTTATTGCTCTTCTCCAAGATGACAATCTAATCCTTATGTGATGCATCAAGTGCATAATATTAGGTCTTTCGAAGTTGTGATCTACATTATTTTCATGCCTTTTTGTTGAGCTCAAGCCCCATTCTACACCAAGTTCCCAATTTATAGCAAGCATCCTATCATCATTCATTTTTTTATAATTTCACACATTAGAACCAAATAATGTTGCTTTATTCCTTTACTTCAGGAACTTCAAGAGAAGGGGCTTTCACAACCTCACTCTACGGCATATCGCGACCATGCACAAGAGTTCGCCTAACGACAAAAAGCCAAAAATGGAAAAGAATCTTTTACAGCTCATACTTGGCAAGGACCTAACAGAAGAATCGAAAGGACGACCTGAGGCTGGACAAAAAAGGACACGTGTCAAAATAAGGCAAGAAGATAAAATGTGCTAAAAAAGCACAAAAAAGACAGGTGTCAAGAAAGGAAAGGGGACAAAACAAGAAAGAAAAAGGAAGGAAAGACATCTTTTATGCTTGGAAGAACTTCGGATAAGAAGAAGTTGTCACAACCTCGCTTGAATGAACATCACAACCTTACATGTCACACCACCAGAAAAGGACAAAATCACTAAAAAACTAGAGAATTTTTATAGCTCATAATTGGCAAGGATGAATCAAAGGAAATTAGGGGAATCTTTCTGACACGATATATGGGACAAATGTCAAGAAAGGAAAGGAGAATAGAAAGGAAAGAGAGTAGATATTTAAAGGAGGAAACTTGAAGGAGGAAGGTGGTTCCGATCGAGAGGTTCCCATTCGCAAGGCCCCCTTTTGGGGAGGAGGCCATTTCTGGAGCAGCACCATTGGAGCCTATTGGAGGAGCACAGAGACGACGACACCATTGAGGAACAACAACACAAAGGAAGAACCATGAGAATTTCTAAATCTTATCTTTATATTTTGATGAGTATGATTTGTAACTAAGTGGGATTATCTAGAGTTAGTAGTAGAGGTTGAAGGATTTGGATTACTATTCTAGTTTATATGTCTTTGAATTAATTCTCGTTTTCTCTTTATGAACCCAACGTTTGATTTCGTTTTCTAATCGAATGACGTTAAGAGTTTTGTTTGTCTTGTGATCGGATGCGACTGACCCTAGATTTGGTTTTCTTTCTTATTTGCACTCGCTCTCACCAGATGATACGTCCTTGATTAGAAGCATCCGGTGAAGTGAGTGGTCATGGTTCAGTTTCTCGTTGTGTGCATTGGGTCACCACTATCAGGTGATTCAAAATCTTGCAACCGCGAGGACCAGTCTTACTATTTTTCCTCTTAGAGCGTTTGGAGTATTGACCATCACATCTCGCTCTCACATAGTCTAGTGGTGATAGCAAACCATTAGACTCACCTAGACTAGGTCCCGAGATTCTTTTGTGCTCTTCACCGCGTGACTGTGGGGAGATTGTGACTGATATCCCGCGAAAAGGAATCCATGATTCCTCTTTTCATCAAAACCTGATTTAGTATATCAAACCTTGCATGTAAACGATAATCCAATCCATGTTCCTTTACATCTCTGTTGTATCTCTTACATACGTAGCCATGATCTGTTTAGTCCTCAATTATCTTAGTTTATTTTCTAAATCATCTGAAACCCCTAAAAATTAGTTAATCTGCAGTTTAATTTCTTTTAGATATTTGTTCTTATTTTTCACTAGTTTCGAATGATTAGTTCCTGATAATTGCTTTTGCCTCTCTATGGATTCGATGCCTTAAGTGCTACATTTGATCACCTGTATACTTGGAGCAATCGTAGTGTTGTCTGATTATTTTTAAAATGGAATGTCTAATGTGATTCATCACCTTGCACATACACTGTCACAACTCTGCTGACAAATCTGTATCTGAACCTGATTCTGATTTATCTTTAGACACACCACATCAAGTTTTTGGCTCCGTTACCGGGGAGGCAATAGCCACTTTTTAGGAAATTTTCGTTCAAGTTGTGAATATCCTCATTTTCATTGTCTATATCATCACTAATCCTTTCTAACCTATGAATATTTCTTTAACTTTTTCATTTCATGTTTATCTTCCTTCTCTTGTTTTTTTCTACTAACCTTGATATAGTGCATGGCAAGATCCGGATTTCCTGAAGAAGTTTGCTATTTTCTGAACTAGAGAAAGAATTCAGGAAGAAAAATAAAGAAACAAAAGCTGAACAACATAAAGACTTTGCTGATTTCTGAATTGATGTCCAAGTTTTCTCAATTATCTATTTCTGAAGTATCACCTGCAGTAAATCTGAATTCTAAACCATCTACAACAGCTGACCTATAATTAGAAATTGGAATCGAAGCACTTGATTCTCATATTTCTGTTGTGCAAAGTTCAAGCTCCAAGTGTTCCAACTATGGCAAATGCAAATTATCAAACACAACCTGCTTTGGTGACCATTATACAACAAAATTAATTTAAAGGAACAATCATTGAACACCCAACTCACTATCCTTATAACTTCAAGCAGATTTGTGATACTCTCTAATTCAACAATATTCCACAAGATGTCATTTATCTGAGATTGTTCTCTTTCTCTCTAACGGACAAGGCCAACGCATGGTGTAAAGCATTTAAACCTTAGGATATCAACACTTGGGACACTCTTGTGCAATGTTCGGACTTAAAATTCAATGATCAATCCCTCCCAATGCTCAGACCAATAAAATCAATTACACTAAATAATCAATAATCAAACTTCATGATCATCATAGAGAAGAAAAATATTAAGGAAGACAATCGTTTTCTAAAAGAAACAAATCAATAGAACTTCAATCTAAAATAGGTTGAGAAATTCCTAACACAAAATAACTAAACAAGATAATAGTTCTTCCAACATAAAATAAGAAATCAAATTATCTTAGCAGAAGATCTTCAATGTTTTGCTCTTCTTTCGCCTTAGAAAATCAGAATTCCACTCCAGACTTCGAATAGATCTCTCTCGCTTCTTCTCTTCAATTTTGTCTCTCTATTGTGTGTGTAGAATCATCTCAATATCTAATGTCTCTCTTGTTCTATCTCCCACTCCTTCTGGTTCTCCACGTGTATTTATAGCCCCAAGGTGTTTCTAGGGTTTCCATAGAGTTTGAGAAAGTTTGAAAACCTTTCCATCCAAAGATAAGGAAATCTCTAGTTGAATTCGTAACAATGTGGCTGAGAATTCCTCCTTTTAAACTCTTTCAAATATTGTAAATAATATTTCCTTTTGATCCTCAAAGAGTTTGGATAGGTTTCGAAACCTTTTCCCATCGAAATTTCTCCAAACAATTCGAGTTTGAGCGAAAATGGACGAAATTGCGTGTGCTGTCATGGGCTGTAACAGGGGTGTCACGACCTGTGATGAGATGTTGTGGCCCGTGAAATTCGATATCACGGCCCGGGATTATCTGTAACGGCCCGTAACACGGGGTATTTGATTTCGAAACTATTTTCCCATGACTTATGACCCGTAACTTCATATAACGGCCCGTGACATCATAAAACATCGATTTCTCCTCTGCAAAGGCCGTGAAACTCCATTATGGCAAATGAAATTAAAGGTAATGACTCATATTATGGCTCGTAACACGGTGATGAATTGGGCTTGCTGTGAAGGTCATGATGGTATGTAACGGCCTGTGATGACTTGATCCCTCCTTCTGTCGCTTCATCACGGCCCGTAATGGCTCATCACGACTGTGATAACATCCCGGATGCTAATTTATGCTCCTTTTGAGAGTTGATTCCAGACCTGAGCCGTTTCAGCTCATTTCGTACAAAATAAACACCAACAAAAGTAGATTCGAGACTCGAAACAATATGAACAAATAAAGACTAAAATAGATGCATGCGATGCCAAAATTACTCAAAATTATGCCTAATGCAGGTCCTAAAATATGTTATAAAAATCACGCATCAATTACCCCCAAGCTTAAGATCTTGCTTTTTCTCAAGCAAGCACAAAGGAAGACTCAAGACAATTCCATCGTAATGTACATCCTCTAGACCAATAATTTTCTCCTACCACCCTCTTACATGTGCATCACAAGAGCCTATCACCTTTAGTCGTTCAAGCTAGATAGAATTTTTGAATCTTAAACATATTTAAATAGTCTTAATCTCAGCCTTATGCACATGAAAAATATAATCACAATCTATCCAATAAGAGCTTTAGTATTGAATATGCAAGTATCAAGTAGGCTTATACATTTTCTTAGTAATCAATTTTTTATGCAAGTTCTCATCTTCAAATAGAGTTTCACAGGGAATTATATGTAACGAGCTTTCAACCGATGGATCCCAGACCAATTGCCTTAGGTCATTAGGATTAAAGAGTCCCCTAAGGATATTCTCACTCAAACATTCCCAGGTTCTATGTAAAGAGTTGAACTAGAGAGAAATCAAGTTGATACTTAAGTAATTCTTCATATAGCACATGATGGTCCACGTAGCGGGCTTTCAACTGATGACTCCTAAACCATATGACCTTAGAGCAATAGGTGTTAAGGAACCCCTCGAGCTTACTTGCCCGAATTCACTGAGGTTCCAAAGAATACTTAGAGCATCAAATTGCTCATCTCAATTTTTTTTCAAATATTCAACTTTCACATAATGCTAACTTTTTCAAATATTTTTTCTTACCTTTCGACTAAATTTTTTTTCAATGATAAGCCCACAAGATACTTATATGTTCAATAAAAATGCTGTCACTCTCAATGCTAAATAAATAAGAATATAAAATGTTGAGCAAGACTATCATCTAAGAATTCATAGTTCTAATACTCAAGTCGCAAGTGATAGACAATAAACAAAGTAGCAATTGAATTTCATAGATCTAAAAGACGTCCTTGAGTTTGACAAGAGAGAAAATAAGATGTTAGCAAGAGGTAGTAAGATGTAAATGATATATTTGGATTTTTCAAATATTTCAATTTTTTCTAGGATTTTCAATAATATGATAACACTAAAAGAAAATATAAAAAAAATGCAAAACCTAAGCAAATATGATGCATGAGAATGCAACTACCCCCAAGCTTAAATCGAACACTGTCCTCAGTGTTTAGGCCCGACCAAAGGGAGGTAATACAAAATGCATGAAAAGAAAGTTAAAATGACTCAAGAAAATAGAAAAGAACAGACACGACATGATCTACTCCTGTGGTGGTGATGGCTAAGGGTACTAGTAGGATAGCAGCGCTTTGAAATGTCCCTAGTCTACATGATAATTGTGCATGCGAAAGACCATGTTCTCCATCCTCTCCAGATGATCATGTGTGTCCCTAGATGTCTCCTTGCATAGAAGTTAGATTGAAATATATAGTACAAAAGTCACTACGTTACCGAGGAACAATCGACGGGTCCACATACTAAGGTTGAATTTGCGGTGAAGGGTTCAAGAGTTTGCCATGTTGGTCATGGCCCGTTATAGGTGGTCACGGGCCATTAAGGACTGAATCGCGGGGAATGACGAGCTATAACGGCTAAGGCAGGAGCAATAGTTTCTGAAATCACGGGCAGGGAACAAAAGTTATGACCCATGAGATGATGTTTTGCGGCGTGTGAAGACAGTTGTGGGGCGTGAAGGTTGAGGGTCATGGGGTGTGATGGTTATTACGGGGCATGACAGTGGTACATGGAGCCGTGAAACCTGATTATTCAAGTGCATCACAGCCTGTTACAAGGTGTAGCGCCGCGTAAGTTAGGTAAAAGCAGGGTAGTTGATATGAACATGGTGACTTACGGGCCGTGATAAAATCTTACGGCCCTTAATAAGGTTGTGTAATAAAATGGTCGTAATGAAGTCTCATAGGCCGTGGGTCGGGTGTTTTCAGGTGGTGATCGATTGCCAGCGATGACTTATGGCCCGTGATAGATGGTAACGACCCGTGATGATTTGTTGGATCAGAATGTTCGCTGCTATAAAATCCGTGATGGAAGTATCACGGCTCGTTACTTTGAACATGAACTGGGATTTCTGGGTGTTACGGATCGTGATATAGTATCATGCCCCGTGACAGTGTGCTGCTGGAACATTGCTAGCCATGATAATTTCTTGCAGGGTGTGACTTCGGGTTTCACGGTCGGCTCAGAATATAACCAAGGCAACCGATGCCTTACTTGTTCAGGACTCTAGGATGATTTGATCATTGGAATTGTGTTGAAGAAAGACACTTGTTGCTGAAAATGATTGCTTGCTT
>LTAE01010629.1:0-16523 GCA_001647135.1 Pontederia paniculata
CTTCATATCTTTGGTCGACCATTTATGCTTCTGCTCTCCATTACATATATTCTCCCTCTGATGTTGGTCGACCTCTTCATACACTTAGGACGCCCACTGCACACATGTAGTTCTTCTGATATAATTACGCGTGCATTGGTCGTTCATTCCTTCAACTCAGGTCGACCACTATTCTGAACTTGAATATGTCCTGTTACATAAATCAGCTCAACAAGTTCATTAGTACAGATTGAGTTCACTTACAAATTTGTGATCATTCAAAACATTCTCGGGATCCTAGATTCAACATATTGACTTCATCTTCCACTTCATTTTTCTATAATTCTTTTACCTCAGTAATCTCATTGTCCCCTTCACATGTATCCACAACTTCATCATTTTTTGCTCCCCAACAAATCCACAACTAAATTATCCAGCCCATCAGAATGACTATCTTCAAAAGCATCCATGATATAAAATGCAGAAACGTCAATAGGGTGTTTCAAAGAGAAGGTCATTGTGAAGCTTAAATCTTCACTTTTAATTCAAAGAGTTAGCATGCACTATTGTACATCAATCATGGAATTTCCTATGGCAAGAAAAGGTATACCTAGGATGATTGGGGAATCATCATCACACTCCATATCCATAATGATGAAATATGTAGGCAATACAAATTTGTCAACTTTCACAGAGACATCTTCTACGATTCCTAAGGCATCGTGACTGACTAATTAGCAAGTTGTAGTGGCACACTTGAATATTTCAATTCACCATATCCCAGTTTAAGAAATACTGAGTCGGGAAATGAGATTTATGCTTGCACCTAGATCACAAAGTGCTTTTGAGCATTGAAATTCTCTTTAAATGCATAGGATGGTACCAATGTTTTCTCATATTTTGAGGGATGCAGCTCTTGCATATTGCACAACACTGGAGTTACGTTCACAGTTCCTATCTCCTCAAATCTTTTATTTGATAACACCTCCTTCATGAACTTTACATTGTTGGGCACTTGTTTCAAAGATTCATAATATATTGATATGCAGTTGTTTAAAAATCTTTAGGACATATGAAAATTGTTTTTCCATTTGTTCCTATCTATATTTTGAGGGTAAGGTAGAGCTCTAACTTTTTTAGATGTTGATTTATAAAACTTCCCTTTCTTGTTGTATGTTCCTATTTAAACTTTGCTTCAGTTTCAGTTAGCTTTCTAACTTCTTCTTGTCTTTTAGATCCGGCAGCTTTCTTAAGAGAGGGCAACTACGGATCTTGTAGTTGTTTGTGACTTCTTTGGAAGTGGCTTTGGCTTCTCCTTTGGGTTCTTCTTAGTATTTCTTGGTAGTGTTCCTGATGCACGTCCTACCAGGATATAAGTTGTCTCATTTGCACTTCCAATTACGTATAAATGCATCTTCACTTTAAACTTTAGATTCAATGGTTGTTAGGAATTTGGTCGGCAGCTCTTTCAAGTTGTTCTTCAATTTAATATTTTGATGTTGTGACCTATTTGGGAGAAGTTTAAACTCATTATTGTTCATCCCTTAGGATAGATTGGGATGATTTATCCACCAAGGATTATAAGTGTTAGGATTATAAGGATTATTGTTCATAGGGAAGGAACCTGACCCAAAGTTAGCATTCTCAAAGTTTGTAGAATCTGAGTTGTTACTTTCAGGACATCCATTTTAAAGATGTCCTTCCCACAAAGTTCATATTGTTGTAGGCTTCAATTAACCAGCAATTCAAACATCTTGTTGAGTCACTCTAGTTAAGCCATGACTTCATTTTTAGAATTTGAATTTGCATTAATGCTCAGAACGCTCCTTATTATGTTATTTCTTGTTCTTCTATTTCGCCAGAATTTAATCCTACATCATTAATGATCTCATAGATTTCTTCATGATTTTTTTGCCTAAAGCTGAACCTCCAACAAATAAGTCCAATTTATCTTGATCCTCTTAGAATAGTCCATTATAGAAATCTTCCAAAATTTGCAACACAACGGTGTTCGATGATTAGGAACTTTTCCAAAAGCTTCCTTGTATCTTTCTCATGCCTCATACAATATTTCATCATGTTCTTGTTTCAAGGACATCAACTCATTTCTCATCTTTGCAACCATCCGAGGTGGGAAAAATTTGGTGTTGAACTTGTAAATGAATTATTCCCAATTAGTGATTGCTCCTAGTAGGTAAAGTGTTGAACTAGGTAGATGCTTTGTCGCATAATGAGAAAGGAAATAGACACAATTTGGAAACATCTTCAGTAGCTTGGTTGCATTTGAAAGTATTGCATATGCCAAAAAAGTTATCTAGATGAATATAAGGATTTTCATTGAGTGCTCCCCAAACTAGCAAGATTGGAATACCGTATGAATCGATGGGTTGATTTAATTTTTTTGTAATTAGTTATTGGAAGGACTACAATGGACTCAGCATGCTTGTAATTAGAGGAGACATAGTATCTCATCATAAGTTCAGGTTCAATTATGGCTCTTTCTTCTTAACTATTCATCTTCGCTTCCTTCTTCAGTTTTCATGTTGTTCTCTCAATTTTAGGATTGTATTCAAAAGAAATTCTCAATTGCTATGTTTTGGATCTTGTTACCCAACTTGTCGCATCCAGAGTGAAGGGTTGTTACTTAAGATATCAATAATGCCTACACAACCAACAAAAAAATAAAGATACACAAAAAAAGAAAAAAAATCTCAAAGTAGTTTAATGAAGTCAAAATAGCAAGTATCCCTGCAAAAAGGCAAAAAACTTGATGTGTTATAAGAGTTCAGAAAATTATCACTATCAAGTGCACTAATCAGATCAAGTAATAAAGAAGTGAGTAGAGCATCATTCCCATGAGAATTTATATTAGTCATCAATCTAATCCCACAAACTAATAGGATATGACATGGATTTTAAATAAAAAATGGCTTGATAATATATAGATAATTTTATGATAACAAGCACTGGATTAGGATAATATAAGATAAGGTAGAGATAAATATTATTTTACCACAAGACTAATCAAATTATAAGTTTAATCAAATCCTAGATGGATTACGATCTATTAAATATATGATTTCTCTCTAGAATGAATCAACTATCTCAATTTTAATTGGACTTAGTTGTTCCTCTCTAAGATGACAATCATATCTATTAAAATTAAGATATATAAAGATTGTATCTCCTAAACTACAAATCATTCCTCTAGGATGACAATAAATAAACCACATATCTAAAGTATTCCTCTCCAAAATGAATGATATGTACATGCTTCAACTCAAAGTCAAAAATCAATTTCAAAGTTCCAATAAAAATTGATAGTTAACTATTCCTTTCTAGGATGCTAGTCAAAATAAAGATCTCAATCAATAAATGAAAAAAATATTAAATATAACACTCATGTTCATACGAGGATTGAACAAAAATAAAATCAATTAAATCAAGGGTTCCATGAGTTTTTCCATACAATATAATTATTTCAGAAAAATAAAGAAAAAAGTACAATCGGAGTACATCTTTTAGAATTAACTAGAGAAAGAAGATATGATGGACTAAGACACCTTGATGATGCTCTTCTCCAAAACTCTGCTAAAAAATTTCCAAGTTCTTCTCTAGATATTGATGCTCTCTCCAAGCTTGTAACATACTCCTCTATGAGTTCTTGGGGTTCTATTTATAGGTTTTTTTATTATATCTTAGTCATATGAAGAGTCCTAGACTTTTTGGAGTTGTTTTGACTATATTTAATGATAAATTTGTTTAATCTCGAAGTCCAAATCAGGAAAGGATACTTTTATCAGTTTGAACCCAACTCCAACTTCTTCAGAATCCTCATTTCATGGCCTGTGACAAGGATCTCATAGCTGTGACAAGGATGTCATGACTGTGGCCGTATGTTAAGACCAATATCATCAAAAACCTCATGACTTGTGACAAGAATTTCACGCCCGTGACCGTATTATTATAAAAACATCAATTATGGCATCACATCTAGTGGCAAAGATGTCACACTTGTGATCATAACTTTATCAATTTATTTTCTTTTCGCTCATGACATTGACTTACCCATCATGGCTCGTTAAAGTTGATAGTTAACTATTCCTCTCTAGGATGCTAGTCAAAATAAAGATCTCAATCAATAAATGAAAAAAAATATTAAATATAACATTCATGTTCATACGAGGATTGAACAAAACTAAAATCAATTAAATCAAGGGTTCCATGAGTTTTTCCATACAATATAATTATTTCAGAAAAATAAAGAAAAAAGTACAATCGGAGTACATCTTTTAGAATTAACTAGAGAAAGAAGATATGATGGACTAAGACACCTTGATGATGCTCTTCTCCAAAACTCTGCTAAAAAATTTCCAAGTTCTTCTCTAGATATTGACGCTCTCTCCAAGCTTGTAACATACTCCTCTATGAGTTCTTGGGGTTCTATTTATAGGTTTTTTATTATATCTTAGTCATATGAAGAGTCCTAGACTTTTTGGAGTTGTTTTGACTATATTTAATGATAAATTTGAATCTCGAAGTCCAAATCAGCAAAGGATACTTTTATCAGTTTGAACCCAACTCCAGCTTTTTCAGAATCCTCATTTCACGGCCTGTGACAAGGATCTCATGGCTGTGACAAGGATGTCATGATTGTGGCCGTATGTTAAGACCAATATCATCAAAAACCTCATGACTTGTGACAAGAATTTCACGCTCGTGACCGTATTATTATAAAAACATCAATTATGGCATCACATCCAGTGGCAAAGATGTCACACTTGTGATCATAACTTTACCAATTAATTTTCTTTTCACTCATGACATTGACTTACCCATCATGGCTCGTTAAAGTATACATATGCTTCTGCATAGAAGTGCTAATGGGCGTGATAACTGCTTTACAGGTCATGATGTCAAATACTCGAATTGCACTCCTATTGTAATATGGTCATGAATAGCATTCCAATTTTTTTTCATCGTCATCACAATCGTGAAAGTGGATTTCATGGCATGTGACAATTCTTCATGTTACATGTCTTTATGCGCTCACGGCTGTGAAAGAGTGCTCACGACTGTGGTTGCTAGAAATAATTTATTTTCGCCTTGAAATTGACTCCAATTCATCTCTAGTCTTCCTCCATTGCTCTGCTGAATGTTCTTAACACAAAATAAACAAAATTATGTGGATTCTGACTCCAAAACAAATTAAAGTGAATTTCTAAATAAAATGATGCATGAAACCATGAAATTAACAAAAAATGAATTAAAGATGATATGACTCAATTCTCAAATTATATATTGATAAATGTCTGCAAATAAAGATGAGTTTACGTTAGAGTTTACTCGATTCTTGTTTCAATTCTCAGATTCTTGGAGTTTGCATTAGAATTTTCCATGCATGCTTCTACATACATTTGTTGACATATGATCACATTAAGCATAAAAGTCATGCATCATGTCAAGAACTAACAAACATGATGACAACAAATAAAACTAGAAAATAGTTCAATAACAATCACAAACCCTAACCCTAACTCGTAACTTATTTGTTGGATCATAACCCTAACTCGTAACGAGGACATTCGGTTTTAATAGGCATTCAATGCCAATCACAAACCCTAAACCATGACCTAACCATATAGGACATACAATATTAATAACCCTATCTGTCAAATTGGTATATATTGATGCTTGTCCTCAAGCAAAGAATTAGAAAATTTAAGGCTAAGAAGTGTAATTCAAATCAGTCACAAAATAAACACATAATAGCCAACACAACTCCCCTTAGTTATTTGGATCCTTGGTCATCATTGTATTTTCTTAGCTAATTATTAGCCTCCTCCTAGAACCACTAAAACTCAAGGCTAAGTGCACACTTGAAAATGCAAGCTAGACGATCCCTTCCCACAGCCATCTGTTTAGAATTACAATCCTTGATGAAAAAATTAGGAATGATGATGGCTTATTCTCAAGCAACAACGGGTTACTAACTCTTCTTCCATTTTTTTCTTTTCAAACTAGGTCACTAACCCAATTTTTTTTTGCTTTTCAAATAGGGTTACTAAACCTTTTCTTTCATCTTTTTTGTCTTTTGAATTGGGTTACTAACCCTTTATATTTTTTTTAAATAGTGTTACTAACCCCCTTTTTCTTCTTTATGGAGGAATATACATGGATACTGCTTGAAAATAAACCTATCATAGATGCAAGGATTGCTATAACCTAGAGAGTATCATGACCAGGGTATCATCACAACTGCTATAAGTTTTGGTTCCACTTGGGGGAAATGATGTTTCTTTGTTCTATTCTTTTTAGGAATGACCCAAGGCTCTAACAACTTAAGATGAGGGTGTAATGGCTAGTATGTATGCATGATGCCTTCTAATTCTAGGTTAAGTAAGAGAAATTGTTTATGCCAAATCATAATTCGATCATAAAGACATATGAATGTGTTCACATGCTGCAAAAGGGAGATTTTCAAGGACACTGCACTAATTGAACTATAGTCAAAACAAAAAGTAGGCATGGCAAAGATGAACTAGAGTTTTAAGAATGTTGGTCATACCATTGGCTCCCCTAAACTTAAATTCAACATTGTCCCCAATGTTGATCTAAGTATGTGGAGGATGAAGTTCTTAATTGTGTGGGGATGCTTGACTAGAGGCAGCTTTATGGGTTGTATGATTAACAAATATTTTTGTTGGTTCAATTGGGGGCAAGTCGTCTTTAGTGGGGGCAATTGAAAGTTGGTTGTTTGATTTTTTTCAAACACAAAGCAAAAGAAATAGATAATAAAAATTATTAGATTTGCCTCCCAAGAAGCGTTATTGTTTATAGTCCTAAACTAGACTTGGTATCCTCTATCAATTCTGTCCAGGAAGTGGTAGCAGCTCCACAGTTTTTGTATTATCTGATTTTTCTCCTAGTTGATTGTGTTTCAATCAATATCCATTAACTTTAAATGATTTTCCTCTATCATAGAAGATCACAATGAAGCCAAGACTTTTATCACGCCCTGCTTTAGACACAATTTCACTAGTCATTGTTCAGATAGGTGGATTAAATTCTAAAAGCACTTCCTTGGGTGTGAGTCCTATTGAATGGTGTGAACTGTCAGCTTGTGATAAATTATCAAATTCCTCCTGTTGAAAGTTTTCATTATTGTATATAGCTTCTCTTGGGTCTCCATCTTGTTTCATAAACCATTTCTGTAATAACTTTTGCAAATGTTTGATTGCTGAAAATTCTTCAATTTCTTGATCCATAATTCCAATACACAAATTTTGATCTTTCATAGATGGATGTTCCATTTCTTTTGATAGCTTAGATTCTGATATAGCCACCTCTATTTGAGAAGGATGCCATCCACTTTTCACATCTACTTTTTCCATTTCATTTTTAAGACATTCCTTTGTTGGCACAACTTTTTCTTCATTTATAATTGTTTTCATCAATGATTCTTTGACACTCGGAGTATCCGCTTCAACATAGCTGCAATTTTCTTTAGGTTCAAGATCCTTCCAATCTTCTAAGACATTATCATCTCTAATTGTGGCAGATTTATATTGTTCACTTGGTAATACTTCTTGTTGTCTTAAGGAGGAAATTACTTCATGTGCTGAAATTTCTTTTTCAGTTGTTGCTGCTATGTTGGCCTCAGTTGAATGAGAAATTTCAGACTTAATATCAGCTGCTAGAGTTTCCTTTTCAGTGATTGCTGATATGTTGGTATCAATTTGGTGTGAAATTTCAGAGTTGATGCCAACGGTTGAAGTTTTCTTTTCAAGGTGTGAACTTTCAGAGTTTACCATAGCTGAAATTTATTCTTCACTCTTAGCTTCATATTCAGCTATAGATACATCCATATTTTTCTCCTCTAAGATCAATTCCTTCCATTTGTTCATCTCTTTCTCACAAATATTATCACATTTTGAAATTCTTCCTTCAGGCCGGGGGTAGATTGTGCTTGCAATAATTTTGGTGCCAGTAGAATTACTGAGCTAGATTACAAAAAAATTTGAGTCTCTAACACTTCATATTAGCTTGAAGATCCTCTACTTTAATGCACAACTGCTGAAGTTCTTCATTTTGCATTTGTTGTTGCCTCATCAGATTCTCCATCATAATCTCTAGATCTGATTTTGCTGGGGGCAGGTTGAATGCTTGTTGTTTAATGTAGTAACCTCTGCTGGATATTGAAAATGACATAAATCTTGATGGTAATATGGATGACATTGTGAGTTATAATTTTGAGTATCGCTGTAGGAAAAGTTTTCTTCATAAACCCACCAATTTGGATCTTTATCATAGTATCCATATTGCTGATTTTCTCCTTGATTTGTTCGACCATGTGAGGCATATAGATGATCCTTAGGAGGCCCTTGGACATAAATAGGTGCTTGATTATAGCAAGCTTGTGATGATTATCTACTCAAATAAAACTTTTCAATAGCATTGCTCACATCTTCAATCTTAGACAATACCCAACTCTCACAGTTTGATATTCCATTTGTTTGATAAGGATTCTGCATATCCTGGGGCCAGCTCTGATAATTCATATCCATCTTAGCCTCTGCCTTCTCAAATACATTCTTTTTAGCCTCTAATTCTTATTCTCTTCAATCACTCTTTGCCACAAATCCGAACCAAGAATTTTCTGCACTGTTAGAACTTGGCATGCAAAATAAGGTTAAGTGCAGTATCATCGGTATCAACAATAGTAAAAGTTAAGTGAAACTAAGAAAAAGAAAGAAAAACTAATTACAAAAAGGGAAAATAATTAAATCTAAAGAAAATGGCGGATTATAAACAATGATACTCTAATATAAATAATGAAAGTGGATGATTCACCTCGGTACCAAACAAAGAGTTGAATGTCAAAAAGCAGATTCTCCAGCAACGGTGCCAAAAACTTGATGAAGCAAAAATGTGTCGATATAAAAAGGCACCTGATTCCAGAATGTCAAGGTTTGATGACTCTGGACCTTGGGACAAGTTTACAATTCCAACAAGTCAACAAGTCTTAAAATATAACCTAAACACATAGCTCCAAGTCCAAGTATATAGTCTTCCTTGTAGTATTTTAGGGTCGAATCCACAGGAAAATCAGACTTTCACGATTCAGCTACTCTACCTTCCACGAACATAATCAAAAGAGGGAAACTTTTATGCAAAAACTTAGATGAAATGGAACTTGAATCTGAAATGGAAAATAAAATAAAAAAATTTTGGTGTTTTTAAGATTTAAATGGAGTAGGAGTAGAACAAACGTGGAGGAAGATGAATAATCAAATATGGGAAATAGTCAGGACATGGGAATCATTTTCGAACTCTAATTGCTAACGAACTCATGAAGCTCAAACGATAACAAACCCAACTACCATCGTAGTCAAGGCGTGCACTCAAATCCCTAGAAGTTTTTCACACGCAATCTCTCGACGCAATGGATAGCTTCTCTCCAATCAACTCTAGGTATCTGTTGGAACCTCTCGACCATGCATGGATCCCTAGAATAAAAGGGTTCTCCCTCTCTGTCTCAACCCCGTGAAGATGGAATGAAAATCACATTCCTTAAAGCCCTATTCCCCTCTTGGATCCTTGTAGTGCCCTTGAAACATATCCTTCCCTCTCTTGACAAGGTTGCAACAAAGACGTGAAGAACAATCCAACTAAAAGATAATATGAACATGAACTACACGCTATTTCTTCTCAATGAAAGGGTATCTCCTCTCGGCTCTTACCCTCCACCGAGAATAAGATAACAAGCAGCTCACAATATCAAGAACAACACATGTAAAAGCACATTGTACAAGAGAAGATTGGAAAGTCAAATAGAAATATTAAATCATTAAAAGAGTAGTTCGAAATAGCAAATAGAGTTCTCAAATCATCCCATGTCCAGGCTCAAACGTTTAGACTATCACAACCATTACACACATCATGCAGGAGTTTAAACAGGAATCCATCACAGAAAATTAGCAAAATTAACGATTACAAGTACTTAGTTATACTCCCCACAAATCTATTGTTCTTCCTCGATGAAATCTGGCATCAACCAACACAAAACTTTGCCTCCAAATATCTCCTTCAGCTTTGCTTCTTATTTTCTTCCCCAAGCTCCAATGGCGGCATCTACTTCCTCCTCTCGGATCCGGAACCCACCTCCCTACTGAAATTTGAAATAAACCATATAAAAAATGCCAACTCTAGATCTCTCCTCAGCTGGTAAAATGCTCAAGCTCTCTCTAATGGTGGCTCCATTCCTCTCGGAAGTGGTAGCCCCTTCTTCGTTGTCCACTCACTTCTTTTTATCCTCCATCTATCTTCCAATCAACCCATGCCACTTGTCCCCTTCCACTAGTGTAAATAATGCCCAGAAACAACCAAGGAATCTGCTGCATTTGTACCCAAAAGTGGTAGAGGAATCTGTTGCAGTTTTGTCTTCTAGCAGTCTTTGGCATGTAGTGGCGTCAAGGTGTGAACATATGTGTAGTTGCCCCCAGGTCCAATATCTGTGTGCGGATGTAAATTTACCTCGCTAGGTTCCATAATGGTCCTCCCCTACCCTTTTGACACATGTCCTTTGTCATTTCCTGCAAGAGATGCCTAGGAATATGGTAGAGGAATCTTCTAGTGATAGGTTGTTACGTCTTGTCTTTTGTGTATTTTGTCTGGTAGCAGTGTCAAGGTGTGAATCAGCTCAGGGTGCCCCTTGGTTTGATGTTCATGCAAAAGTGTAAGTCAACCTCTGCTAAGTCCCTGCAGGATTCAAATATAATCTCTCATAATCCCACCAAAAAGAGTTTAGGTTATACAAAAATACATCTATAGATAGGAGATTTCGAAAAGATGCAAAAGCCATGAAAATGTATGATGATGTGCGAAATAAAGGTTCTAATTCCATGGTGAAATGTGGCTGTTTATATAGAATTTAGGGCTACATTTCCTGTCATCAATTGACAAACAACTCGAAGAAGGCAGCTACACAAATGGTCAAAGTAATAAAAATAATTGGCGGATGCAACTAAACATATGATCGGGCAAAAGTAACAGCACTAACCTTGATTAATGTTTTGAGGAAACTGGAGAATGAGTTAAATGGAAAATACCTTGCAAATGCTTCTTCGTTGTGAGTGTTTTGGATCTCTTGGATCTACAAGAGGTTTCGACTAGAGCCGCCGACACTGAGAAGAACAAGACCTTGTTAGTATGGAGGTAAACAAATCATCGACTTGAGACCTACAATCGAGAAGAACCAAAACCTAGTGCAAAGGGCATGAGGCAAAATACCTTGTTCGGCATCTCTAAATTAGTCTTCAATTAGGTTCTTTAGCAAGAACAAAGATAATTGAGAGCTTCCAACCGAGCATCAAGACAGTCATGGGTTATGAGGTGAGTTGTTGGATCGGTGAGAAAATTGATTGCATCTGAGATTAGTCATGCCTCGCAATCGAGAACTATCAAATTCTTGCTCGAAGCGAGAACTAAAATCGATGAACTGGTAGAAACTTTGAGCATGGAATAGAACTAAACTTCTAGTCGGACCTATTAATTTTTTGGCACGTGTATGGCAGAATATACAAGAACTTGGGCAAGTTCTGGCTCTAGTTCTAACATACAAATTGGGGCTTTTTGTTTTGTCTCAGTAACCTCTTTTGGTTTGGAGGTTTCCAAATCATTTTGTCATAAGTAGTAACTCATAAAAAATAGTTTTATTCTATCATATTAAGGGGGAATCAATATGAGTGTTAAGTTTTTTTAAAGATACTAATGCAATTTGATGCATATTATGGTTTCACCAAAACATTCATTGAACTTCTAATTATAACTTTTAAAATATTATGTTTCATTTGGTTCTAATCTATTGATGTTAACACTTGAGTTCGGAAGACTACTAACCTCAAGCTGATAGAAATGCTTGCAATTCTCCTTTTTCGAAATTCAATTATGAGTCTTCTTTAACTTGTTACTACGATGATAAACAACAAATGTGCACTTCATATCTCAACCGAGACATGCTACTATATATATATGTGTATATATTGAGTCTTCTTTGACTTGTTACTATGATGATAAACAACAAATGTGCACTTCATATCTCAACCGAGACACACTACTGGCTTTCAAATGTGTATCATATATATATATATANTATAGTCTTTACCCCCAAAACACCAAACTACCAAAAATGAATAATTTTGCAAGACTGGTCCCATTATTTGCAAGTCTTACTTGGCATATTTAAAAATAGTAGGAAAAGTGCAACATAATTAAGTTCTTTGATAAATTCATTTTAGGAATAACTAATAGGGTGGCCTTATCAAAACGCTAGGTAAAAATAACTTTTAATGTAATGTTTGAGTGTTTTTAGTTTTCTTTCATTTTTAAAAATTACTTGCACTGAATAATATTTATATTTGTGATATGCATTTCTATTTGTGTATGAAAGTTGTGATATTAGTGCAATAGTGGTAAAGCTGCACTATTTTTTTCTCTATATAAAGTATTTTTTCATGATAAAACATAGTCATAAAAAACTGATTAATATAATAATTAAAATACTTTAAACATATAGTACTTTAAATTATAAGTAAAATTATTTATATTTTATTTAAATGGGTATGCATTTTATATATATATATTTATCATCTAGTCAACAACTATTTACCAAACACAATTTTTGAAAAAAGAAGAATTATGCGTTGATTAATAAACTACTTGGACTCCAATCATTTCATTAATCAACTTTGAAATTGGAAATTGCAAAGTTGAACTTGTCATCCAGAAATCATGGGCAAGAGTTTTTTTTATTTAAATGATGAATTCAAGAAGGGAGCGATAGACTTGCATCTTGGGATTATGGAGTCCAATTATTATTCTCTCTCTCTCTCTCTCTCTCTCTCTCTCTCTCTCATATAAATATATACATATATAGCCTCCTTAAAAGCAAAAATATAAATTATCCGACTAGAAAAGGGTAACATAAAAGATATCAACGATAAATGAGATTTCTTTTGCACAAAACAATAGGATTAATAGCGAGTTGTATTGCTACATTTGAATCTATTACTGGGTTCTAAATTAATTTGCGGAATTTCCTATCCATAAAATGTAGAGCTCCAAAAGCATATCCTTTCAAACCTGGCTTTGATACCACTTGTCTCAGGGCATTTGTGCGTACACGGCCACGTGCAGCGTCTAAACGAGCGGGGCATCTAGATAAGCCTGAATGAGGGGGGTTTTGAGTATGTAGGGAGATGTCATGGGACACGATGAGACGTAGGGAGATGTCATGTTTGATGTCTTCCGTCGATGCTTGGCGACGTCAAGACGGGCACTCGAGCAGGCGCTTCTCCGAAAGGACATGGAGCTTGTGCGACAATGCTGGAGTGGCGCTTGGCAAGCACTCGAGCGGGTGCTTCTCCGATAGGACACAAAGCTGATGCGGCAACATCTAAACGGGCACTTGTCTGATGTGCAGCGCTTAGGTGACATCAAGAGGAGCATTGGAGCGGTAGTGTTACGAAGGGACACGGGGCACCGAAGGGGCAACTAAGGGTTTTGGCTCCAAGATGGAGGCCCCACCTACATGGAGGGCGCCTTGGAGTGTCTGGTCACAATGCGGGGTGCCGGTCCCACTATTAAGGCATGCTTCTCCCCAACCGCGGATGTAACATTTTGTCTTGATTAATGAAAAGCTCCTCAAGAACAAAGATAAAAAAGATAATTTATCTTACCAGAAAAGGATAAGATAAAAGATATCAATGATATATGAGATTTCTTTGCACAAAACAATAGGATTAATAATGAGTTGTATTGCTACTTTTTAATCTAGCTAGCGAACTCTAAATTAAATTTGCATAATTTCCTGTTCATAAAATGTAATGTGTCCAAAAGCATACCCTACCATATGGCAGAATGCCCTCCTAGAGACGTTATGACTTCTATGCTATGCTACTAAATAATTGAGTATTTGACTAGTCAACAAAAATGAGGAATAATGTAAACTTTTATCATTAAATGCGAAGTTACATTAATTTATTATGTCTTGAAACACACTATGTTATAACTATTACAACTCAATGATAGAGACACATAAACCAAGGATCATTAACCATGTGCAAACTGCATCCGTCACGAGCATCCATCGCCCTCCACGCTATTATCATTTATGTAGATCCTTGACTTGCAGGATCCAATACAAGGGAGGCAATTCTTTTGTGAGCTATGATGTTGAATATGTGAGGCATATAAATATATAAATATGACAATTCTCACTAGAATGAATCATATGATATAAAGTGGCAATAGATAAAGAGTCAATCTAAAATCAACCTAGAATGTTATCTCGTTACAAGGCCAAACAATGATGAATAATTCAAGGCCTATCATAACATAATCACTATGCAATGATCCCAAACAAATAAAGAAGTCATGGGCCAATGATAAAAATTATCTCTATGCAGTGATGCCAACTATAAGGAATACTCCTAGGACAACAATAATAATCTTTAGTTTCCATAAAGGCAATCAATGAAAACTAAGTCCAATGTCATTATTCATGATAGTCATCTCATCACTACCAGTGAAGACTAAGTACAATACATCCTTATTTTTTTTACTTTGCATGCAATGCTTTATAAGGCTTTGTCTTTTTTCCAATGCAATGCTTTCTTTCCATATCAGTGTTGTGTATTATTCTATGCAATGCTCTAAGTGCTTTCAATGTTATGATCTACAATATATAGTCTAAGTGGATTATCTTGTTATCTTTGACTTATCACATTAGTAATTTGAGGTAACTTTGAGGATTGCTTTGGCATGACTTTGAAGGTCTCATGAGTATTTGGAGGTTCGCGAATAAAGGTGAGTGGTGGTGCACAAACTCGACAAGGGCCCACAAAGGAGAAGGATGCTCGAGAATCATTTTCGTTGCAAGGCGGGAAGAAGACTATGCAATAAGAAATGGATAGAAGCTATCCTACCAGCCCCAAACTATAATAACATTGTTGCTACCAAACTTTACAATGTTTAGCGACCTCATCATTTATTTAGCGAGTATGCTTGGCCCTTATCTTCCAGATATTAGTCCTTAACATAATAAATGCAATCTACCATCAAGCATTAATTAGGGTTTTACAAATAAAATAGGAAAAATTGGTAGCAAGAGATATAGGTCGTGTCTTATATGACACGGGTTGTGTTCAATACTATTCTTCTATCGACAATCGTGCCGAGTCGAGTTATCAACGCGGGTCATGCCACAATGCAACATGGGTCATGTTCTATATGTGCTTAATACTAATAAACCTTATCCGATGTGGAACACATTTGAGGGTGATGTCTGGTCTCCGATAGGGGCTGTGTCAATTCAACATTTTATTATTAAATTTAAATAATCCAAAACAGGTGAGCACGTTAGGATAATGGGATTGTGTTCGTCTTAGTTTGGGCCAGTTTCACGACTGCTTAGGGTTTCTTCGTCTTTCCGCTAATGCGGTCCAAGTTCAAAGATGATATAGACCTTGTCCTAACTAGCCACTTATTCATACACTTAAATACTTCGAGGCATGCCCTCTGCTTCGGGGATGATGCGGACCGCGTCTGGTATCTCTGCTGATGTGTTCGATGGATGGCATGACATTAGGGTTTGTGCCTACGGATGTGGGCCGTGTTCGAGGAGGATGCAGCCCATGTTTGATTGTCCATACTGATATTTCATTGATTTTTAGGCGATTAAAAGTCAGTTTTTCGATACAGGAAGCATCATGTAATTATCACTGAATAATATAATTTTCTAGAGTCTAAACAGTAGTCAAAATATGATAATTGTGACAATAAACTATTTCTATCTAGGGGAAAAGTGCATGCTTCATCTATATAAGAAATCCATATCTATGAGGAATCTGCCTAGGAACATACCTTGTTTGTCCATTTATTATTAGTGTTGCGCCTCTAATAGTTCCTCCTCTTCATCTCCTTATCTTCTTCTCCTTTGCTCATGTTGTAGCTGAACGTTGCTGCCCTCTCATGGGCATCGTTTCAGAATGAGAGAGAGAAAGAAAAAGGGAGAGAAAGATGAGAGAGAGAAAGAGAGGAGGGATGGATAGAAAAGAGAAGAAGGAGAGACCCTTGACGTTGTAGGAAGAAAATAATAACCCTTGAAAAAAAATCCATGGTCTAAGGGTTTATATGAAGAATTCTAGGGCTTTAGATTAGGTTAAAATGGAATCAACTTCGAAGTAAAAAATTAATTAAAATGAGGACTCCAACTCTTTTGCACAACATGGGTCGTGTCCTTGTTGGACACAATCAGTGTCTTCATATATATTTTATTTTTACTGAAGCAGATTGTTACATAATAACCTCCTTAAAGTTAAACTCGTCCTCGAATTTGGATGTATATAGTATAGACTAATAAGTGAATGAAATAAACGCAAATCGACTCTTTTTGTTATTAAAGTTGAGTTTATTTAGATATTATTTATGTCCAATATTCGGAGATCAAGACAAAGTTGTATTTGTTTTGACAGGAGACGACA
>LTAE01010630.1:3982-25450 GCA_001647135.1 Pontederia paniculata
TGTGTTATGTGTGCGGAGGCGGTGGAGGACATCGCACACCTATTTTTTGAGTGCCCGACAGTACGGGAGATTTGGCGCCAGACAGGTCGCTGGCTCACCTTCCCTTCAGATGCAGAGGAGTTTTGGAGGTCTCTACGTACTTCTGCTAGTCGGAGGCTACTATTGATGACGTTTCTAGCCGGTTCCTGGGTCATATGGCTCCAGCGAAATCAGATCATTTTTTATGGGGAGAGATGTCAGGTTGAGGATATTGTACACCACATTTCTTTCCTTCTTAGAGAGTGGGGTATGGGGTAGAAGGCTTCTCATCCCTTATTTTCTTGCCACTTTTGCCGCTCTCTTGTCGAGAGCGTTTACTTGTACATGACTCTTTCTGATATATATATACATGGATGACAACCGCATCACCGGAGGTCATCCTTTTTCTCCTCAAAAAAAGAGAATAACTAAAAAGAAAATCTTTTCAACTAAAAGCCTGCAGTAAAAGCTTAAAAAACTTAAGACACCACTGGAGTTCAAGGCAAGAAGAAATTATGCACAAATAAGATTCAAAAACAAAAACATCAGTAAGTCTGTGGTTAGTCTGATGCTTACATGAAGCCCATCAGTTCGCATGTAAGTTATTAAACCAGTTGCTTCTTCATTTGATAGTTTAATACCCTCATATAGCTTTTGAGCCAGCTGCAATTAAACAAAATAAAAGAAACATCATAAAAGGAAATACATACGCTCCTCTCAACTGTTAAAGATAGCTTAAAGCAAGAACATAAAAAATCATGGATCACTTTTAGACTATAAACCAACAGATCGGGCATGTAAAGGAATTGGTTAGCTGTGCTCTTAAGATACAACAAACATCAACTTGCGAGGCGAGCAGTCCTCTTTTTTAAGGGAAACAGTGTATAAGTATATCATTTCTTTTGCTTGCAGCATACTGACTCTATCCAGTACATGCATGATTAATGTGTATTACTTAGTTTCATTAGGCCAAATAACATCAGACTCTCCAATTTCTTCAGCCTTCTTTCTCTTGCCATTGACTAATTTTCCTTGTTCTCCCATTACATCAGCTTATTCAGCAGTACATAAATTGATGCAAATGCAAACATATGGATGAATTTCAAACATTCAACAAATAGTAGCATATCTTTACAATAAGGACATTGCAGCACATTTTTTGCTCAATCAATCTACGGGTGGTTGAAATGAATCATGAGAGGAACCTAGGACATCTGACAATAAATATGCACCTCCTAAATCAGAACTTCTTTTGGGGTTTCCAAATAAAAAAATGCAAGTAAATATTAGAAGTTATAGAACTGAACTCTGAACTCCCTGAACAAGAGAAAGAAAAAAGGAGGAACATGTGCAAATAATTGATATCTATATGTTTATCAAATACCCAAGTATAGTGTCCTAATTACCAATGATATGATCTGTGAATCAAGACAGTAATTAGAAACCAAAGACAATGAAATTAAAAAGATTATTCATGCAAACATGGTTTAAACATAACAGATGGTACTGATAAACAGCAGGATACAAATTATTGAGCTTGCCTTCATTGTATGAGCAGCAGTAAAATGTAGTTTGTTTGCAGAATCCTGCTGAAGGGTTGATGTGATATATGGCATCGGAGGGTTTCTTTGGACTTTGTTTGTCCTAATGCTTTTTACTCTATATTCTGTCAAAGAAATTTGACTCTCAATGTCCTCTGCATCCCCTTGAGTAGATATAGATAGTTGATCCAACTTTTTAGAGTTAAGGTGAGTCAAGTGTGAAGGTACAGAAGCAGATCTGCGAGGACCACTCAAACAGTGTTGAAATTCAACATCGATGGTCCAATATTCTTGTGCATTAAATTGTTCTATTTCTGTCTCCCTATCACATATAAGAGCCAAAGCCGCAGCTTGGACTCGTCCAGCAGATTGGCAACCAGGTAATTTCCTCCATAACAGTGGTGATATGCTGAACCCAATAAGATAATCAAGAGCACGCCTTGCTAGGTAAGCATTGACTAAGTTCATGTCTATCACTCTCGGAGTCTGCAAAGCATTTTTTATAGAAGACTCGGTTATCTCATGAAACACAACCCTTGACACAGTAATATGTCCATTTAATGCATCTTGTTGTTTCAACATCTCGTTGATATGCCAAGCAATTGCTTCTCCTTCACGGTCAGGATCAGATGCAAGTATCAAGTTTTCTGCTCTGAGAAACATAAAAGATCAATGGAACAAAAGAAAATGAGGATCAGAATCATGATTTCTTCTAAAACCATCACTAATAAACAGTTAACAACAAGAATCAATGGAGAATTAATAATAAAATTTCATTATGAACGATGAACCACGAAATGCATGTATGCACATTCTTATTAAGTTCTTCAGAAAAGTGCTAATAAATAGAATAAAAGCAGAACCTCATTTTCACAAAGCCGTAGTAGATCAATTAGAAATTGTCACCAAATACATGCAACCAGTATCACGAAAGACGACTTATATCTACAGCAAGATTGTGTAATGTGATAAATGACCAGGTAAATTTTAGATTTCTGATCACGTGCGTAGCGACCAAGATCGCATCAACAAGGTAAACATACAAGGTCAACTTTATTCATGTCCATTTTTTTTTGTTACTGAGGACGGCACTCACTTGGGCATACAAAGCAAGATAGGTGTCAGGTACTAATTTGGACTGTGGCTTGTAAGGATAGGCAATGAGGTCGTTCCCCTTTTCTTTAGGAGTTCAGCATCCTGGAGGTTCGGGCACAAATATTGCATCCATCAAATCCTGGCCTCCGACAAGGTCAACATTTTTATCCCTATTGTCTTGGCTACTGAGAAAGGCACTTGCTCAGGTACAAAAAAGCGAGATGTGCAGGTGCAAATTTGAATTGTGTCTTGTGAATCATTACGATGAAAAGTTCTTGCACCTTATCTGTTGGAGTTCAGAATCCTGATAAGCTTGGGCTTATGGCTAGATTGATATAAAGATGGACGCAAGCTTTTGGTGGTACATTTTAGAGGAATAGGACTGTAGTTATAGAGACACACAAACTACGGGCAGCTCCAATGGCGTATGTGGGTCATTTGGTTGCAGCACATTTGTAGCATTTTTGTGGGTGAAAGTGCTATATGGAGAATGTTGCATATCATGCTAAGCACCAAATTTTAGTAGGGAGTGGAATTATAAGGTTGTCAAAGCTATGCTCCTTATAACATTTTCCTTTCATCTTAAAAGAGATAAATGGCCACCAAGTTACTAATCATCCTTTTTAGCTCTTACAAAAGTTCACGATATGTTTGCAAGAGAACCAAAAACAACCACTTAAATGTAGGTTTTCTAGCTAATCTAAAGTTTCCAATTAACATTCCAAAGTGACAGAGTCCATGTCTGGTATTAGTATATGGGGGTATAGTGAGGAATCTAGGTAAATCAATCCAAAATTAAATCATGGATGACAAAGGCTAAGCATGGAACCTTATCCCATATAGAAAACGACCAATGTGGCTTGCAAAAGCCATAATTAAGGAACATATACAAGAATATGTGTGTGGTGGGGAGCATTTGGGTGGGGAAGTGGATGTGTCTGTGACAAGAATGATCTTAGTTCACTTTGTATGCTCCAAATAGATAGGCTGCAGCATTTGAAATCAGTATGCAACCAAGGATGGAGAAACTAAGGAAAATATTGGACGATACTACTGTTTTCTATCTACTACAACTTTGTATTAGCGAAATGAAGTGCATTTTAGGGCGTCAGCATTTTCTAGAAGACCAATGACATAATCATATAATTACAATATAACACCAAATTAGTCAACCAAAATTGCAATGAAAAGGAAAATTCTTCAGTGTATGGTTCTATTGACTCACCTGCTTGGATATTAATGATCAAAATGAACAATCACTAGTCGATGACTCATTAGCTCTAAAAGAAATGTTCATAGAAGGAAATAGGATGGCAGAGTACCAAGATTCATGAAAGCTTTCTATAATATCCACACTTCAAGTGTTCTTTTTCATTTGCAATAAATGAAGGCTCAAAGTAATTTAAATATCTTGCTCCAAAACCTTTACATCTACTTCAAATATGAAATATAATATTAATCTCTACATAAGGAATCATTTTAAGCAAACTCAACTTTGACTATTTTATATCTTACTAGGGGAAAAAATCCCTTAAAAGACCACCTATAAGTGATTACTCTTTTTTCTTAAGATACAAGTAATAGTGTATGATGACAACTCAGTCAACCTGAGATAAATAAAATGTGCAATGGTACTATAGATTCCAGTAAGATGATATGATAAGATTTTTAGATTGAAATTAATGGCACACTGATGAAATTTGGGCAAATTAGCAAACTGGATCCATAAATTGTGTTCTTCTTTTTAGGGGTAAAAGGAAGGTAGATGGGCTAGTGCTCCATGGATAGATATAGAGAATCTAAAATTGTACATGAGAGGAAAAGAAAAAGTAAAAAGAAGACCTTCCATCAGGAAAGATAACTTCGAAATTTACCAGAAATGTTTGAGAAACAAATTTCCAACAATAACACAAGGACAAATTCTCAAAAACAAAAGATATTAATTAAGCACTGGATATTTTTTACCAAAATTAGTCGAACATATTTGTCCACTATAGAAAATGCAGAAGAAAATTATCTTTAAGAAGATAAGGATTTTACTATGTATCATTAAAACCAGACCGAACCAGCCGATTCGAACAGTTCAACCATGAACCAGCGGTTCGATTTAACCCCAAAACCAGAAATATCATTGAACCGGATCAAACTGGTTTGAACCAGGAAAAGACGGAGAATTGGTGAACCGAAAAAAAACTGTCCAACTTTTTTATGAAAAAAATTCGAATTAAGGTGACAAAATTGGTAAAAATGGAAGGAAAATTTCGGAAATAAGGGAAATAATTAAAAAACAATAATAGGCAATAACAAAAATAGAAAGAATGGAGTTGATAATAAAAAAAAGTAAAATAAGAGAAGATATTTTGAATGATTTGTAGTAAAATAGATTAATATAGCATCATTAATAAAATTAATAATAAACTATCAATCATCATGACTTTAAATAAATATTAACTTGTTAAAACATAATAAATAATACTTTTGGATTAATATGTGAGTATTTGTAAGTTATCACTAAGATTTTATATATTATATAGAATCAGTTGTGCTCTAACTATTTAATATTATTATAAATAGTATTATTTTAATAAAATCTTGTTCAACCCGGTTGACTCCGGTCCAACCATGACCCAATTGGCCATTCGGTTCAACATCCGGTCCAATTAAGAGAACATAGTGATACATGATAATTAGAACCAAAGTGGTCAAAAACGCGTCCCAACTAAAAGAAAACCCATTCTCAAAGAACTCATAGAATGCCTCGGTTTTTCGTGTTATTCCTAGCAAGAATTGGTTTTCGCCAGCACATGGTTCGTAATCCCATTTTTTTTTACCAATGACTTCGTTCATGTGACCAACTCACATAAAAACTCCTAATCTCCCAATGCCCTACCTAGCAAGACTTGGTTTTCGCCAGCATGTGGTTCGTAATCCCATTTTTTTAACCAATGCCCTCATGTGACCAATGACCAACTCACATAAAAACTCCTAATCTCCCAATGCCCTACCTAGCAAGAATTGGTTTTCGCCAGCACGTGGTTTGTAATCCCATTTTTTTAACCAATGCCCTCATGTGACCAACTCACATAAAAAAATCCTTAACCTCCCGATGCCCTAACTTTGTCGTGCTCCCCCGTTGTGTTCGCCCTTGTTCTTTGCTCTCTTGTCACCATTTGCTCTCATTGTTGCTCTTCTGTTGTCATTCGCCATTTGCTCTCCAATTTGGTGAAGTTAACTCAAGGGGTGGGCATGTTGGAAGCCCACTTATAGGAGATTTGACTCTTCCCAATAATGAAGTTTTTTTTTAGAAGAAGAAGGATGGCCCCGGTGATACGGATGTCATCCATGTATATATATATATAGAAAAGGGTCATGTACAAGTAAACACTCTCGAAGAAAGAGCGACAAAAGTGACAAGAAAACAGAGGATGAGAAGCCCCCTATCCCCACATTCCACTCTCTAAGGAGAAAAAAAATGTGGTGTACAACCGATTCAACCTGGCATCTCTCCCCACAAAAAATGATCTGGTTGCGCTGGAGCCATATGGCCCAGGAACCGACCAAAAACGTCGTCAGTAATAGTCTTCGGCCTTGTCGCCGACTGGTAGGAGTACGAAGTGGCCGCCAAAAATCCTCCCAATAATGAAGTTTACATAGTGATGGAAATGAAGATAAGTTGGAAGATGAAACTACAAATGATGCCATTTATGATGGAACTTAATTAATGATTTACTCTAGTTGCATTAGATATGGATCATTTGATCTTTTGTTATTTTGATACCTTGGATGTTAGAACTTGGCCAATGATGCGGCATTTTGTTATTTTGATAGCTTGGATGCTAGAACTTGTTTTAATTTTGGTAACTTGGATATTGGTACTTTGAATTTTGATAGTTTGATAGATTGAAAGGTTGTACTTTTGCTTCATTTTAAAGAAATTGCAATATTTTTATTTTTATCCGTGCAAATTAATGTATAAAAATATTTAATAGCAAAATCTGGTAGAAGCGTCTATGTTGTGTTACGTGTACAAGATTTCGTGTTTACCCCTCTGTCAAGACCATTTTACGTGTTTGACAACATTGATCAGAACTAAACAACGATATGAGTATCCTCTAAAAGAAATGGTATGAGTGTAACCCTACATTAATCAATTTCATGTCATCCATTACTTAAAAGGTAATTTGTGATGCAAATACTATGTTTACGTAAAAAATGAGCCCATGATAAAGAAGAAGCATACCCATTTAATGCGACCTTGATACTTTTAAGGTGAGTCCAGGCAGCAGCCGGTACCTCCCATACCATGCTGAAGTCGTCATCAGGCCTAACAGATCTTGATCGAGCAGCTAAGTCCCTCACATGACCATAACTAGGAAGTACTTCATACATATCCCCAAGGTAATTCTGGATCACTTTTGCTTTTGTCACTGACTCAACAACCACAACTGATCTACCAGAAGGTGGATAAAGAGGCTTGAGTTGCCCTCCATCATTCTCTGCTCCACTAGATCGAACATCGGCTGCTGCCCTATTTGATTCATGCAAAGTATATGATTCACTAGCCTCTTTTTTCCTTGATGATTTTGTGGCGACTTTGGCCTTTGTTGATGCAGAAGCACTAGCAGAAACTTCTGTATTCTGCTTTTTGCTGTTGACTTTCTTGCTATTAGCTTTCTTACTGCCAGTTGAAGTAGTAGCTTGAGCACTGGTTCTTCTCTTGGCTGGCTCTTTTTTTTTCTTAACATCTTTGACAATCTGTATGGTGTTTTCTACATTATCTGCAGTCCCAGTGATGATTTTGCCAGACCTAGCAGTATTCTGTACTGAAGGTTCAGACACAGCAATATTTGTTTCACCATTAATACTGTGACAACTTGCCTTTGTTCTTTCTTTCTTCTTCGACCCACGAAGCACTCTAAGGGAAGAATTACCCTCTCCCTGGTTCTTCTCTTCCAAAACAAAAGCATCACCAGAATCCTTGGACTTAACCTTAATATAGAACTTCTTTCTGCTAGTAGATGAAAATAACCTTCTGCTGACATGTTCACAAGCCAATCCACATGTATTTGAAGCATTTTGGAGCTTCAAATTCCCACAAAGAGAAGTATTTCCTTTTCTTGTGGCACTAAGGTTATCAAATCTAAATTTTGGAGTTAGTCTAAAACTGCAATCTGCATCCCCTGATGTCCATATCTTCCTCTTAACCTTAAGGCCAGCATGTATTTTGAAATTCTTGCCCAGACTAAATGGTGAACAGCGCAGGAAATTAAATGGAAAATTCTGCACCGAACTGTACTGCACCTTCCAAAGGCCAAAAGAAAATAAATAAAAGGGAAGTGGTATAGCAAATCAAATAACAATAAGTGACATCATAATTGGCAGCAGGTTCTAAATGACTAGTGAAGCAGAAAGTCACGAATGCATTATACGTAAAATTAATCATAAGAAGTTAATGGATAAGAAATTAGGCATTGAAACAATTTGCAACATTCAAAACCACGCATTTTTGGCACAGAGGAAGCATCCTTCTTTCTCCAAACGACAACACAACATTAACAACATATTAAGCTAAATATCAGAGCTTTCATTCAGTCCGGAGCATTTTGTCGTGAAATATATGTAAACTACAAAGAACACTTTAAAAGAGAAGGAACGAGGTAAAGTACCATTTGTGGATAAATATTTGACTGATTAGACAGGTTCCTCGGCAAGGAGCTGCTTGTTAACAGTCTCCGGAGTTGAAGCGCCATTGGCGTCTCCTCCGAATCGGAAACGTCTGAAAGAACAACCAAAAAGGACAGTGAAAAAATTGTACTAGAATCAAGAAGCCGCCAAATTAACCAGTTGTCGACTTCGCCGCATCAATGGAAGAGCAAACGCGATTCTCGTACCTGGACTGAGAGATTAGTCAGGTTAGGGTTCGAGGATGGCATCAGTGGCGATGCATCGGGAGGAGGTGGAGAAATGGAAGAAGGTGTTCGAACAAGATGAGATAGGGAGAGGCGACTGAGACGATAAAAATATCATCTTGGAGGTTTTTAGGGGTTTTAGGCGTGGGGAACAAGTGTTCATAAGATTAGCTCTTTGTCGCCAGTAGAGATAAGTGGGCCAAACACATTTTTGTATGGGCCTTTCGTCTTTATTGGGCGGTAGTTAGTTTATATCCTTTTGTGCCGTTTGTTGGCATTACGATAAAAGTTTAATTTTTTTTAACAAAGAGTGATTAAATTTTATCTTGAAACACTTTCATTTAAATAAATAATTATTTTTTTATTAAAATAGTTAATTTTGCAACTATGGGTCACGAAACTTTTAAGAAGTATCCACCGAGCATTAAAAGTTTACTCTCTCGTTCCAACTTTTAATTTAGACTATTGATGGATCATAGAACTTTTGTTAAGTTCGCATTTTATGTAAAGGGAAAAGGAATATATAATGCACTTCTATATAAAGTGTCGTAATTTTTTTACGTGTATTTACTATTTATATTTTTTGAACAGTAAGTGACATTACTTGTTGCGTGCTATATGCACTATACTAAAAAAAATGTGTTACACACTCTTTAACCCCTTAAGAAAATATTATAGAGTTTTTGTTCAAAGTCTTATTTATTTCATTGATTATTTGGCTTTAAATAGTGACTTATGTACTAAGAGTCGACTTTTTTTCTTTCAACATTTTTAACTTGGAAATATTTATAGGTTCTTCTCAATAATGTTGGAGTTTCATTCTGATCGGTTCTAAAGAAAGATGGAATCATATGCTTTAAAAAAATTCTTCTTTCTTCTCTCTTATGATTCACGTCAAATGAATTAATATCGTAGTAGAGCGAGCTTTTGGATTCCTCATTGTTACTTTGTTACTTGGCCAATTTTCGATGCACTCTGCCATTTTTTTGAATCCTTGGGAGATTCAAGTTAGAACCTTAGATTTGAATAATTTTTGGGTCTTAATCGACCAAGTAAAACATTTCTTGTCAAAATGAATTTTAAATCTTTTTCCACAGCAGGTCTTACTAATTCAACATTTGCATCTAGAACTACTTTAATAGTTCATACCTATGTTTTATATTTGCATCCTTCATATTCGATGGCCTTGTCTTGATTCCATATCAACTAATTGGATTAAAAAATTATGATGTATGGCATTGTACTATGCTTAATGTGTTATTGAGGATGGACAAAGATGGATTTGTAAAAGAAAAATGTCTTAAAGAATAAGTTTGATGACTCTTTGTCATTATATGTGGAATAAGGGCAATGCATTAGTGCTTTCTTGGATGTTGAGTACAATCCCTAAGAATTAAGTGAGTAGCATAGCATATGCCTCAAGTGCTCATTCGTTTTGGATAAATCGAAAGTAGCATTTTGAGAATATTTATAGTTCAATATTTTATTCACTTCATAAGTAGGATACACTTTTATTACAAGATACCAGCTCGATTACATAGTATCATCCTAAGATCAAGAATCTATGGGAAGAATTGGATGCTATGACACCCTATCCTCGTCTTGTAACTAATGAATATAAATAATTTCTTGAACACCAAAAATTAATATAGTTCTTAATTAGATTAAATGAAAATTATAGTCACTCAATGTCACAAACCTTTTGCTTGGCACCTGCACCAACTACAAATCACACTTATACTATGTTAAACAAAGAAGAAGATCAAAGAACAAATTTGGAACAAAATTTTAGGTATGTTATGTAAATCATGATTCTTTAGCCTTTTAGATGCTCTAAATTAGAACAATGATATTATGGATCATAATCATTCAATTTAGAATGTTGTTTCTTTGCTCAATTCACTCAATAAAATTTTTTGGCAAAGAGAATCATAATTGGAAAGATGAGCCCTAATATAATGTCAATTACTATCATAATCTAAGCTATAATAAGGTACAATGTTATAAACCATTTGATTTTCACCCAATTATAGGTTTGCAAACAATGAAGCAACTACTATAACTGAATTTGGAAGTATACATAGTGCAATAATCTCTACAAAACTAGAATTGCATGGAGTGAATACTTTAGAAAATATACTTGGCTTGGTTCCAAATTCAGTACATTTTCTCAGTGGAGATCAGTATCAACAAATGCTTCAGATTATTGAATAATCAGATGTGATAGCAAGTACGGTAGGTATTCCAGTTCTAACTCCATATACTTAAATAAAAAGTGGATAGTAGACACACGTGCAACAGATCATATGACAAGCAATTTAAGTTGGTTAGAACAAGTCAATGTTTTACATGCTCAAAAGTAGTTAGACTACCTAATCGTTTATCATGAGAGGTGACACTTAAAAGATTTGTTCATACTAGGATTTGGTTAAGAATTACCAAAGATTTTATTCATTCTAGATGTCAAATTTAATTTGATATTTGTGTCAAAGTTAACAAGGGATTTGAACTCTTTAGTTATTTATCATGATATATGTACATTTTATGACCCCTCTAATGGATAAGTGAAGGGGATTGATTAAAATTTATGGAGGCTTATACATTTTGGTGCAAGGATTTGATGAGCTTGTTGTTATTAACAAAGGCTAGTTGGAATTGCACAAGTGAATACAAATACAGATGCAAAAGAACATGCTTACTTATGGTAGAGTAGACTTGGCCATATATCAAAAAACAAACTCGGTTAGTTTACAAATATCAAAATGCATACAATACTATATCATTTTACTTGTAATTTTCCCATTGACAAAGCAAACAAGATATCAAATTTCTTCTATTTTTTTTTCAAAAAAATAATGCATTCGTTGATCTTGTAGTCAACCTATAATGGATATAGATATTTCATGATTGTCATTGATGATTTCACAAGAATGTCATCACCGTTCTCCGTGAAATCGAAAGGATATTGAATTGTACATCACACTTTGTTCTCCTAGTTAAGACTCAAGTTTGCCATACATATCAAAGTAATCAAATTAGGTAACAGAAGAGAATTCTTTAGTATTTTTTCACTATTTTTTTAAAATTTTAAAGGGGGTGATTCATCAAAGTTCTTGTCCTATACTCTAAGGTGGCGTTTGGATACAAAAATTTAAGTTTCTTGTAGTTTTCGAGAATTAATCGATTAAACAGATAAATTTTGATGTAGTGTTAGGCTGAAAAGTTGTAATGATGAAGAATTAAAAAGTTGATAGATATTTTAGTTCGATAGATGTTTGGATGAAAATCTAGAACTAAAAATTATTTTATTTGATTAAATGAGAAGAAAGATTTTTTTAAAAAGATTAAAATATTAAACTAAAATAAAAATATAATAAATTGTTATAATAATTTGTTATTATTTAAAATGATCAACTTAATATATTAAAACATTCCACATATTCATAAAATAATTAATAATATCAAATTAAACTTATTTATAATGTTTTATCATTAATAATATAAATTATCTAGACTAATGAATTAATTAGGCCTTGCTTCGAATGTAGTTTTTTTATAATATCAAATTAAGCATATTTACAAAGTTTTTATTTATATAAATGATAAAATAATTTTATTAAATAATAGATATAAAAATATATCAAATTAACCTTACAATCTCACTTATGTACATAAATTCATGTTTTAATTAAATAGTTATTGTTAATTTATAGTTGAAGTATTTTTATTTAGAAAATACGTAAATATCATTTTTAATTGTAATGAAATAATATTACCAATACAATAATATATCATCATCGAAATAATTATTTAACTTATTTAGTAACGATGAAGGTAATTAGTTATTAACAAATAAGATCAATACATAATTTTTAATTGTTTTAGATGTATAGATTTATTTATTAACAAATTTTAGAAAATTATAATATAATTAGAACATTAAATAAAATATTATCCATTATTAAGTTATTATGATGATTTATTAATATATATTAAATAATATAATATATATTAATAATTAAGTAATAAATATATAGGCCTAAAAGTATATGATAAAGACAAAAAAAATTAATTCCAACCATTTGCTAGAATTGGTTGAGTTCTTTATCATAACAAGAACTAAAGATACAAAATCTGCAAGAATCACAAGCTACGACTAAAATCAAAATTGTGGTACGCCCCACAAAAAATTATTGTGGTGTTTGGTAGAACCAGTGGGAACTAGGTTTCGCCCTAATTCCCACATACAAATGAGCCTAGAGTAAAATGAAGTAGTAGAAAGGAAGCATAGACATGTCCTGAAACAAATCACCACTATTTCAATTTTCAATCCCAATTTTTTTTTTTGGGAATGTATGTTGATTGTAGTTCATATCCTCAATAGATTGCCTTCATATGCATTGCTTCACATGTCTCCTTATGAAAAACTATATGACAATGCACCATTGTTCATTATTTTAGAACTTTTGGTTTTTTATATTAATTATGCCACAAATTTAAATTCTCATGATAAATTTGTTGCTTGATATATCAAGTTTGTATTCCTTGGTTATACGATAGTTCAGAAAGAATGTAAATTGTTGAATTTGGAGTTATGAAAAATATTTTTATTATTCGAGATGTTCAATTTTATGGAAAAGTGTTTCCTTTCTATTGACTCCACCAATCTCTCATTAATCCCCAACTAACGGTGCCATTTAATATATTGATCATTTTAGGTGTTTTGTACATGTTCCAAATTACATATCCTTTTTTTTAGTACTCCACGTTTATTGGATACACCTGATGGTATGCTTTATGATGCCTCTTCTTCAAATATTTTACCTTCTCATACTAGTATAGTTCCATTTGTTCTTGTTTCTATTATACATGTTGCTTCCACTAGACCCAAAGGGACAATTAAACATCCAACTTGGTTAAAAGATTTTGTTGCTTCATCTCTCGCTAATTCTAGTCCTTATCCTATGTCAAATTTTATTTCTTATTCAAACTTATTTGCTTCATGCATATCCTTTGTGCATGCCTTATCAGTTGTCAATGAGCCCTATTCCTTTCATGAGGTTTCTAAAGACCATTTATGGATAGAGGCAATGCATACAGAAATGCATGCTCACGAGTGCAGGAAAAATATTATTATGGTGTCAGTATAGTAAGAATCCAATTGGCTATAAGTGGATCTATAAAATTAAGCTTCGAGCCAACATGTGGAGAGATATAAAGCTAGGTAGGTGGACAAATGTTACTCAAATTGCTAGCCTCAATTGTACTATTTTTTTCTCATGTGGCTACTGCTCGGATAATGCTAGCAGTTGCCGCTCAGAATGGTTGGCCTTTGTCCCATCTCGATGTCAACAACGCATCTCTAAATGGTGAATTATATAAGGAGGTCTATATGGACGTGCCTTCTAGATTTCACAGCTAGGGGGAGTGCAACCTGTATGCAGACTAATGAAATCTTTATATAAACTTAAACAGTCCTCAAGATAGTGGAACTTGAAGCTAATTCAAGTTTTGCTTGTTGATGTTTACACTCAGAGTAAACTTAATTTTTCTACGTTTACTAAAAAGGTTTATGAAAGGTTTGTAGTATTTCTGAGATATGTGGATGACTCTTAGTTAGTGGAGATAACAAAGAATTAAACTTCAAGATTAAATATCTAAGAGTTTTTTAAGTATATTATTGGATTGAGATTTTATGATTAAAAGAGGGTAATCTTATGACACAAAAGAAGTATGCTTTGGATTTGATTGCATACTTGGGGATAGGGGGAGCTAAAACAACAACAACTCCTTTAGAATAACATCAAGCTCATTTTTATTGAGTAAAATAAGCAATTGTCACTTGTAAAAGGTACAACATTAAAAGATCCAAGAAGCTACCAAAGTCTAATAGATAGATTGTTTATCTCACCATAACGAAGCCAAATATATATTTTTTGTTGTAGTATCTTAGCCAATTCATGCATTCACTAAAATAGTCACACTTTGATGCTGCAATTCAAGTGGAAAGATACATTAAAAATGAACTAGGGAATGATATACTACTTCGAGAAGAAAAGAACTCTGATATCACAATATTATGTGATGCTGATTGGGCAACATGCATTTTGAGAAGAAGATCAATATTTGGATTCTGTGTTAAACTCAATAATTCATTGATCTCTTGAAAATCTAAGAAGTAGACAACCATTTTGAAGTCATCAAGTGAATCATAATATAGGAGCATGTCCTTACTTGTGTTAGTATTACTATGGTTGCAGAGGTTGTTTCGATAATTCAATTTCGAGATTAGTCAACCAAGTTACATACATTATGATAATAATGCAATTATACGTGTAGCAACAAATCATATTTATCATGAACTTACTAAACATATATAGGTAGATTGCCATTTTGTGAGGGAAAAGGTGAAAGAAAGTTTAATCAAGTTGAGTTATTCACTAAAGACCTTGGTCGAAAGCAACACAAACTACTTGTTTCCAAGTTCTAATTTATTTCATTCCCAACTTGGGGGTGAGTGTCAAGTACACCAGCAGAAGGGTAAGGCCACTCAAGCTTGTGCTAAATGCCCCATTATTTTAGGCCTCTAACTCCATAATATTTAGAGTTATTTATTTATTAATACTATTAGTAAAAATCATGAATAATCAATTAACTACATGTATTTTTTTATTTTCATTTTCATCGTTCTTATAATATGTACTAATTAATTAATTCACAACAATGGAATTGTCTTCTTCTCCCTCATATTTCAATTTACTAACTATTTTTAAATTTGAATATTTTTTTCTTTTAATAATCAACAATATCTCAACTAATTTTGGAGATGTCATTTTTTATTGAAAAAATATGTCAACTTGATTCTTTATTTGTGCTTAAACATATTTGTACTTGATGTAAACACAAATATTGTTAGTTTAAAATTTTTTATTAGTTAGTAATTATAGATCTTTTTGTTGGTGTCAAACTCCACTTGTAAAACTCCATATAAGAGTTCTTTTGATATTAATAAAATCAGACTTTGAATATTTTTTCAAATTGAATTTTATATTTCGTGTGTATTCATTATGCCTTTAGTGGATCTCAGAGTAATTATTTTTTTTATCAAATTGAAGACACACATAACGACATCGTTGGTGGATTTCAATGTTCTCAATGGATTTCATGATTATTTGTTTGTTGTTCGCCTTGCCTCATTTTCATACTCGTCCGTCTACACCCATCTTACACTACCCCATTGCGAAAAATGGTATGAAAGTATGTTGATATATATATTTATATACAGTTATCTTATATTTTGGTCATGAAAAAAAAACACAAAAAAGAAGATGTTCAAACCCCTCTACACCGCATTCAACAAATCGTCAATCGCATCTCATCCGAATTACACCACCCACATATCAATACAAATTTGAGAATGATTTTTTGAAAGAAGGAGAGTCAGATGATTTGTTAGTTTAAAAGATTTTATTAGTTAGGATTATTGTTATCTATTTTTTATTTTAGGATGATTTGTTAGTTGTTTTAATTTTTTTATCAGCATCTCATTCAAATTACACCACCACATATCAATACAAATCTGATGATGATTTCTTTTAGGGGGCGTTTCCCTCTCGGTAATCTTTATAGATTACTGGTAATCTGAACTTAAAATTATCTGGGCCCACCAGATTACCCTGTTTACTTATTTTAATTCGTAGACAATCTGAATTGCCTAGTAATGCAGATTGTCACATTACCTATGAGGGGTGTGTCTATCTAGATTACCACCCAAGTGGTAATCTTATTTATATTAGTTTTCCTATTCGCCCTTTTAAATCTTCCATAACAAAAACATAACACAATAATAAATCATCATATAATAATAACAACACAAACAATAATAATAATAATAATAATAATAATAATAATAATAATAATAATAATAATAATAATAATAATAATAATAATATTATTATTATTATTATTATTATTATTATAAATTAATGACCATANTTTTTATTTTAGGATGATTTGTTAGTTATTTTAAATTATTTATTAGCATCTCACCCAAATTACACCACCACATAGCAATACAAATTTGAGGATGTTTTTTTAAGGAACATCAAATATTGTTAGTTTAAAAGATTCTATTAGTTAGGACTATTGTTATCTTTTTTTATTTTAGGATGATTTGTTAGTTAATTTAAATTTTTATTAGGGTCAAATTTTATCTGTAAAACTCTATATAAGAGTTTTTTTATATTTAATAAAATTATATTTTGAATATTTTCTCAAATTGAACTTCGTGTTTATTTATAGTGTGGATTCACGATGCCTTTAGTAGATTTCGAAGAACTTTGATGGATTCTAGAGTAATTGTGGTGAATTTTAAAGCAATTACTTCTCAAATTGAAATAGACAACTTGTAGATCGACATAACTAGTGATTTCGATATTCTCGGTGGATTTTGAAATTATTTGTTCGTCATTTGCCTTGCCACATCGCCAATCGTCGCTGCCTACTACACCCATCTTTTACAACCCCGTTGAGTTAGGACTATATCACATCGAATTAGTACTCTTGCATGCAAACAAAATAAAAAAACAAATTTAAATAAAATATTGTTTATATTCATACTAAAATACCACACAATATAATTTTATTTTAAGACTTATACTTCACAAAATAATTTTGTTAATGAGATTGTCCTAGTGTTAAGTTGGAATTTTATGTAAATATTACAAAGTTTTTGTCCAAAGTCTTACTTATGTTGTTAGATTTGTTAGTGATATTAGTTTACATATTGAAGTTGGATAGTTTCGTTATGATCTAGCTAGATTAGTTATGTAAGTGATATTAATTTATATATTGAAGTTAAATGGTTGTTTATGGTCTCCATTAGATTGATTATATGTAACTACAATATCTTTTGTTGTAACTCTTATCCTAACTCGTCTGCATATATACATATGGTGTATACTAGAATAAGATCAAGGAAAATCAATTGTGTTACATGGTATTATAGCCTTTCTTTTCTTGGCAAATTTTGAAATCACCATGGCAGCACAAACTTCCTCAGAGCAATCTTCCAATACATCTCAATCATCTATATATATGAACCTTGCACCAATGCATTTGCCCCTCCTTTGACCAGGTGCATCATTTCCTCCCCATCAAATTGATGCCAACTAATTACCTACTTTTGAGGACTCAATTCCAACCTATATTGAAGTATTGGAATCTTCGAGGGTTATTCGACGGAACAAACACCATGTCCTCCACATACTATGACACCCTCGTCCTCATCTAACAACTCTGTTGTAGTCTTCTTAGCCCTTCCCTCGATAGCTTATTTGGATTAGGTACATTGTGATCAACTCATGACAAGTTGGATTATTGCTTCTCTTTCGGAGGAGGTCGTTCCACCATCATTGGTATCAACACTTCCTCCAAGGTCTGGCAATCTCTATTTCAAGCCTTCGACAACTCTTCTCATACTTGGCTTCTATAGTTTGATAATGTAGTTGCATAGTCTGAAAAAGAGTGACCTATATGTTGCCACCTACCTTCATTAAGTGAATTATATTGATGAACTCACTGTTGCTGAACAACCACTTTATCCATCAAGTTTTAAGCCATAATATTCAACAACCTCGATTCTGCATTCACCGACATTGTTGCATCCTTGGCATCTCGACCGTATATTGAATTGCACAACATCCTCACCAGCCATGAGATCCAACACAGGTGCATCATGCCCTACTTGAAAATGCAACCATTCCCATAGCGAACTACACTAGACCTCAAGCAGACTTCGATCTGTCTCCTTCTCGAAGGACAAGATGTAGGCTGAGGCCGCTTTAGACCTCCAACACCTAGATGGAATCCTTGCCCTGTATATGGCATCCATGGGCACTTGCCCTACAACTGTTGTTTTCATTGTCACGACCCTACAATGCCTTAGCTGAATTCTCAGGATCTCCCACATGAATACATGAACACCTCAAATGTCTTTCCTCTTGGGGGTTCATCGGCTTCTCTTCTAGCGTTGGGTGCTTACACTGAGCGGATCTCGGACACTAGAGCAACTCATCATGCCACATCGGATCTCCAGTTTTTGAGCACAGTAAACAACTATAGTGTATATGATCAACTACATGTCGATAATGGTAATAAGATTTCTATCTTACATTTTGATTGTCTATTATCACCTTTTTCTCTTGCCTTTTTTCTACATTATGTGTTACATGTTCCAGATCTAACCAAGTCATTAGTTTATGTTTGCCAATTCACTCGTGATAATTCTTGATATTTTGAATTCCATCCACATTATGTTCTTGTGAAGGATCGACACACCCATCAGGTACTTCTACATGGTACAACTAAGGAATGTGTATATCTTTCTTGCTCAATGCCTTTGGGATCCCTTCTAGAATGCTTGCCTCGGTCATCTCTCTATATGCACCATTACTATTGTTCTTTGTCAACACAATCTTCCTCATATATCTCCCATATGCACCAAGTTGTTCTATTTGTATATTGAGCAAGTCTTCAATGCTTATGCTTCCTCCTACAGAGACTCAAAGTTCTCGTCCTTTAAATTTAGTTTTTGTTGATGTAAGGGGCCCTGCACCTCCACTGCCATGTTCTAGTTATAAGTATTTTATTATTTTCAAGATAATTTCCTAAATTCACATGGTTGTTTCCTTTAAGTCGTAAGTTGGATGTTCATCAAGCATTTATTTAGTTTTTGAACAACGGTACTCTTGCAAAATTTGTGCTTTTCACTCTGACTCTGGAGGAGAGTTCCTAAATCTGACATCTCATTTTGTGTCTTCTGGCATCATGCATCACAAAAGTTGCCCTCACATGCATGAGTAAAATGGGGCCACTGTAAGAAAATTTTGACATATTATGAAAACAAGCATTGCATTACTTGCTCGCACTTCTAATCCTTTTCGATTTTGGAATTTTGCAATTGAGTAAGTTGTTTATCTTATAAATCGTTTACCCTTTATTATACTATCAGGAAGTTCACCATTTCAATTATCGTTTTGGTGGCCTTTAGATTATATATTCCTTCAATTTTTTGTTGCACAATTTATCCATATCTTCGGCCTTATAACAAAATTTATGTTTCCATCAATATGATATGTGTTCTTTGGCTATCTTGCATCCTATCATGGACTTGTCTATATTGCAAGACATGCTCGGTTTGATAAGACCTCCTTTCCGTTCACTCAACCTACTTTGCTCCCTCAAGCAAAGCCAACACATCCCACTCCTTAATTAGTTAGCATTATCTCTTTCTAACCATCCATTTCTCCTTCTCTTGGACATGATTTGCACTCTTGTTCACTTTCACTAATGTCTCACCACCCTTAGACCATCCTCGGTTACTTCCTAGTCCCCATAGGGTCGAGTATTGCACGTTCACCCAAGTGTGTTGACTATAGGTCTATAGCAAGACTTTCTATACTGTCTATCATGCCTGGTCTAACTTGCCATTCCATGACAATCAAAATACCACATTGGAGTGCAACCACGATTAATGAACTCAATGCCTTATTCCCTAAGGGTAATTGATGTCTTGTCCCATGTAAGCCTTGCATGGATGTGGTGGGTTGCAAGTGGTTCTTTCATACAAAATTCAATTTTCATGGCATGTGGATCGTCACAAAGGCATGATTGGTGACTAAGGGCTTTCATCAACAACTCGTGGATGATTTTGGCGACACATTTAGTCCTTCTGTTGTTAAGCCAACCACTATTTGGGCGATGCTAACTATTGATGTCTCCAAGTAATGGTTGAATCGTCAATTAGATGTGAGCAACACTTTCGTACGTAGGGTGCTCATAGAGGATGTGTTCATGGAGCAACCTCTTGATTTTCGAGATGAGAAAAACCCCGAGTATATTTGTCATTTGCGCAAATCCATATATGAACTTAAGTAGGCGCCAAGAGCTTGGTTTCATCTTCTTCAGTTTGAGCTCATATCCTTTGGTTTCTTAACCTCCAAACAGATGTCTCACTTTTTGTCTTTCAACAAGATTCCTCAATCATGTATGCTTTAGTGAATGTCGATGATATTATCAAAACTGGTACTCATGATTTTCTATTGAGCAATTTAGTCTCTCATCTCCAGTTCATGTGGCATTAACTAAAGGACCTTGGACTTATAATATTTTTCTTGGGGTTGAGGCCACTCTTCAGAATGGTGGTCTTATATTGCCCCAGAGGAAATACATCAAGGATATTTTAAGTCGAGTCGGTATAGACAATGCAAAATCAATGACATCTTTGGCTGCTTTAAGGAAACATCTTTTCATGGTCTTCAAGTATTGCATGCCATGATGTTACACTATATCGACAAATTGTTGGTTCTTTATGGTATTTGTCCTTCACTCAGCTAGACATTTCATTTGCAGCTGGTGCAGTTAACCGTCATATGCATGCTCCTTGTGAGGATAATTGGTAGGCAATCAAGGGAATTTTGCGTTGTCTTTGTAATACTTCAGATTCGGGCCTCTCCATTGCCTCGTCCCATGATATCTCTCTTAAAGCATTCACGGATGCTGATTGAGCTACCTTTGCTATGATCGAAAATCTATTGGTGCATATGTCGTGTTCCTAGGCAAAAAATCAAATTTCTGTTGAATCTAGGATCCCGAGAATATTTTGAATGATCACAAATTTGTAAGTGAACTCAGCCTGTATTGATGAACTTGTTTGAGCTAATTTCTGTAACAGGATATATTCAAGTTCAGTACAGCGGTCGACCTGAGCTAAAGGAATGGACGATCACTGCACTCGTAATTTATATATGAAGAACCATATGTGTGCAGTGGGCGTCCTAAGTATATGAAGCGATCGACCAACATCAGAGGGAGAGAGTATATGATGAGAAGCAGCAGAGCATAAA
>LTAE01010633.1:3369-16518 GCA_001647135.1 Pontederia paniculata
AGTTAGGAATACGTGAAAACGTTAGACCCAAAATCAATTACTTTGAAAATACAATGAAATCTAATCCTAAATTGTTAGGCCTCTCTCGAGTGAATAGCAACCCACAACCTAGGAATTCTGGAAACAAATAGACCTCGGTCCTTGAATCCGATCAACTAAATCCAGGAAACGACAGCCGGAAAAATAAAGGACGGACACGGCCCGCGTTGCGTCCAAAACGGACCGCGTCGGACTATGGAAAAAAAACACGGCACTGATTATGAGAGAGAACATGGTCGAGTCCTGAAAAAGATCACGACCGCTTTCTTCTCGAATAAAATCGATTAAAATAATGCAAAACGGCAGAAACTGGGCGCGTGAACAACACGGCCCGAGTTGGCTTCAGAAAAGGCACGGTCGAGTCCTGAAAAGGATCACGATCGTGTTTTGATAAAAGTACAATAAAATATTCAACGTCGGCGTATGGATCGAAAAACGAGGAGAAGAACACGGCCAGAGTCCTGAAAAGGATCACGACCCGTTCGTCTCGGCGATTAAAATATTCGAGAAAATACTTGCAAACGATCGCGGCGAATATGAGAGAAAACGGCCCATGTTGATGAACACGGCCTGTTTTCTTCTCGGCCGAAAACACAAATTCAATTATAAAATTTAGATTTAAAACTAGATACGAAAATTGAGATTAATACTAACAATATCAAAATAAAATATTCAGATTCAAGTTCATCTAATCATTCAGCATATAATAATCTAAAATACTAACAGGGTTTACAGATTCTTCCCTAAGAACTTCGTCTTCGGGTCTCTTCCTCTCCAACCAAAGCTTCAGGCAGAAACTTCCACACCAAAGACAGGGATCCCCCTCTGAGGTTACATGGGGTCTTATTATAGGCAAAAGTTGACATGAAGACCCTAAATCGTACGGTTAAGATTACATCTTTTTAACTTAGAGGAGAAGAAATCATCAGCAGTCGTCCGTTCGACCGAACCGCCTTTGTTAGGTGAGAACACGGCCCGTTTTCTTCAAAACGGCCTGAGTTATGCTAACGCGGAGTTTGATTCCCAGTTGATTTCGAACACAGGCGTGTTGACGTCATCGCTGGCACGTGGCATCTTCTGAGTGGCTGAACCAACCGTTTTGACGTGGACACCGTTGTGGCGATGATCTGACGTGGCGGCCGAAAACGGCCCGAGTTATAAAACACAGTCCAAGTTGATAATAGGAATTGCACCTGATGGTTGACGGATAGGACACGGACTGTTTTGAACAAAAACGGCCCGAGTTGGTCGTAGAATTCCTTTAAGCTTCGGCCATTCGTTGTTTACTTCGAATTCTTCGCAGTTTTGAGTTTCTTTTCCCTGAAAATCACACAACAGAGAACATTTGGGTAGTTTTTGATTCATAGACAAAATGTAATGAATAGATTACTGAAGTAATAAACAAATCTATACTAAATGCCTAAAAATGATATGAAATAGATGCGTGCAACATGTATATTTATGCTCGCATCAATGTGTTATCCAGAACATTGGAGGGTTCAGGTTATTAGATTTGTAGGAGTTCATGCCTAGTGACCTAAGGTCATCTGGTCTGGGATCCATCGATCAAAAGCCCCTACATGGACCTCCTTATGCAATATGGAGAAGCACACTAACAATGAATTCACTGTTGTGATTTGAACCTTAACTCAGAACATGGGAGGGTTCGGGCAAGTAAGCTCGAGGGGTGCTTCAACACATGTTGCCCTAAGGCCATCTGGTCTAGGAGTCATCAGTTGAAATCCCGCTACAGGCATCTCCTTGTGCAATCATGTGTGAAGGTTAGAATCCGAAAAGAAAAATTGAGTGAAAGAAATAAAAATCTGAAAACCAAATTATTTTATTAAGCTCAGTATACACTTATGTTGAATATTGAAATTCTTATTTGATATACCAACCATTGGTACATGTGAGGGCTCAACGTGAAAGAGTTTAAATTTGTTTAAGTATCAAAAATCTGCGAGGTTGGGATTATTTGGATTGTGGAAAGATGTTTTTGTGATAAGTGTATAAATGAAGGGTAGGCGAAAAGTAGTTAGGCTGCAGGGTGGAAGCAATGATTAAAACCTCTTTTATTTTCTGAGTTTTGCTTTGAGCATTGCTTGAGGACAAGCAAACATCCAAGCTTGGGGGAGCTTGATGCATGCATTTTACAACAAATTTTAGGACCTGCATTAGGCATGATTTTGAGTTATTTTTCGCATAGCATGCATCTATTTTTATCTTTATTTGTTCATATTGTTTGAAGTCCAAAATCTACTCATTGGTGTTATTTTGTAGGAAATTACTTGGAAAGGTGAAGAAAGAGTTGGAAGCACCTGAATACGCAAAAGGACATGCTCATGAAGAAGAAATCATCAATCAGGATTCATCACAAGTCGTGACAGGATGTTATGGGCCATGATGAAGCAAGAGACACTCAAAGGAAGTCCATCACGGGTCGTTAAGAACATATCATGACCTTTATCGAGAGCACCGCAACTTCAACTCAGACATTACGGGTCGTGATGACCTATTACGGGTCGTTATGATGTAGATCACGATCGCAATACACATATTATGACCCTTACAGAGAAGCTACTTCAACCATTAGATTTATCAGGAGCCGTAACACCATGTTACGGGTCATGAAGGCATATATCAGAGAGCATCATCACGTATCACGGCATTGACAGAAGCGGTTGAGAATTGGAAAGTTCAATGTTACGGGTCGTGAAGACTATTACGTGTCGTGAGAGAAGAAGAGTTCACAATGCACATCTATTTGGCGCTCGAGTTACGGGTCGTAACAGCGGGTCGTGACGACTTGAGAAACCATGAAGAGATTTATATTTACGGGTCGTGATATACTATCATGGGTCGTGATAAAGGTATGCAAATTTATATGTTCGAGATTTCGATATGATTTGACGGCCAGAAAGATGGGTATTTGGTCTGAGACTTTAAAGATTGGATTCTATCATATTTTTGAGGATTTGGATAAGTTTTTATTCGACTTCCATCATCACCATTGTTCGAAAAGTAGTTTTAATCCAAGGGTTCACATGCAACTATCATCCAACCCTAGGAAACCCTAGAGTATAAGAAGACCTCGTCTGCAACCAAACGAATGGGGATGCTATGCTATGCTAGAGAGCTAGAGGCGTCAACTAGAGCAAGAACGCCAAAGAACAGAGGTTATTCCGAAGGACTGCTGAGAAGGAGTTGAGATCATACATCCATCAAGGAGTTGTTCAACATCTTCTCAACATTCAGAAGAGTATTCTCTTGTTCTATACTTTGTTGGGATGTAATATTTTCTGTAATTGAGACAATCTATTATGATTATTCTCTGTATTAGTTTTTATGCTTTGATATTGTAGCTATTGTAGAACTTATATAGCTTTTGAGACTTTTAGTTGAATTGTTTCTTCATGAACATGATTGCCTGAGATTTCTAAATTTGATGTATTTATCATTAACTGTGTAGTGTGGTCAATCTATTTTCAATTCATGTCCTGCGATTCTCAATTGTTAAGGAAGTTCTCGTTTGTGGTCTATTAGGTCAACCCATTAAGGGTGGTTTAATAGTCTAGAGAGACATCTTACTGCATCTTGTATTTTTTTCCTGAGGATAGACCCGTTAAGGAGTATTTTCTGAACTGTTTAATACAAGATAGTTGAGTTACCCGTTAAGGGAATTCATAACTTAGGTTTTCCTAACCATCTGAAGACTCAATAATTGATTTTCATCTTATATACATCTAGTGTACAAGGTTATGAGTATCCATCTTAAATTTAGTATTGTTGAGGCCCTAGTCTTCATCCCATAGTATTACTATGATTAATTATATTTACATATTATTAATTCTCTAAAACACGAATCCTAAAACATTGTAATCTCTTATTAGTCCTGAAGTTAGATTAGATAGTTAAATAATTCCTCGTGGGATCGACAACTCTTACTCTTAATAATTTATTACTTAAGCGACTAGTGCACTTGCTAGCATATACTTGTCTACAAGCATAAGGTTTTTGGCACAATTTTCTAAGACAGTAATAAACACATCACATACTTGGACCAGGTGTCCTACGTAATGATCGACGCTGCACATCATGCCTACCCCTCTTAGGTTAGGAGTCTGATGCTCTTTGCTCGGAGGCCTCTTCCCACTCCTATTGGCAATGCGTCTACGCTCCTCAATCAGACACTAAGCCTTCATCGCGGTATTCTTAGCATCAGCATATGTGGCGTACTCCACTACACTCATCTGCTCCGGATATGAAGAGCTAGCTTCATCATATAAGCTATCTTCTTATCCATATCGAACTGGGGAATGCTCACGATGTAAGCATAGACTCTCAAACTTAGTAGTGAACACCATCACAAAATCCTCACCCTGAAGCAGGTGGTAAGAATCTCTCTTTTGCGACATACGATGTGTCATAGGACTAAAGCTACTCATAAATTTCTTCTAAAAGTTGACTCATGACCACTTTGGATCGTTACTCTCGGATTTCTCATCCCACCAGTTCAGTGCATTATCGGTGTGTAAAAACTCAATGAATGGCAGCTTCTGTTATCATTCAGGTTCATTGTCCTAAAGACCCTCTCCAGTATCTTCATCCACATCTCTACTATTGCAGGGTCCTGTTCACCCCCAAACTCATCCAACCTATTGAGCTTCACATGTCGGACCAGGTGGTCAATGCTTCCCGAAAGCTCGCTGGTGGAGAGTTTGGCTCCCTCAGTGATTCTACTGCCCTACCGAGGCTGGGCAGCATCAATGTCAAATCCACCAGATCCACTCACAATGACGGGATCTCGTTGACACGTCGTTGGGGTCATGTTGCAAAAAATAAATCATGTTAGTTTCTAACAAATGCCTAGCATGCTATCATAATTGTCAAATATAACAACAAGATTTTTCACCTAGGTACGTGTTATGGATAATTTTCTTAAGAGTTATCCATGTCCTAGGTTTTAATATTTCTCATGTTGCATGCTAGAAAATAAGGTAAAGTACGCTACCACATGAGACAAGATTGCATAAAGCATAATACAAGAAATCACATTTGGATTTCACATGTCAGAATGCATCATAGATCAATAGCATGCTTTCATTCAAGACATAAATAATGCACATCAGAATATGAACATCTACATTATCCAAACATTACCCACACTCTGTGAATTGGGCCTAATGACTAGGCTCGAATATCATAACTTGTGACGACCAACCCTAACATAGTCAAACATTACCCTCACGAGGGAGTTAATATAGACAAATCACTAGTTCAAATTCAAATATATGAATGTTGCGGAAACATGATAAGGAAAATAAGCCATCATGGATTTGCCAAAAATTTTGGCATGATCTCGGCGTAAAATGGATAAGTAGCAAAATGCCCAAGGATACAATTTGATAATCGCCTTAGCATTGGGAAAAGATGGAATGTAGTTTGTTACCAATTAGGATTATGGATACTTAGACGACAAGTTCTTGTTTATGTTCTTTTTGTTCTTGTTTAATGTTGATAACACTTACCCCTTTATTGAACGTATAAGTGTATGTAGCTTATTTTTGTAAGAAAGTTTGATACTTGAAAAATGATAAATGAAAAAAAATGTGTACGATAAAGTAGTCGAGGAAGTTGTGACATATGCTATCCAAAATCTTTGAGGGTTCGAGCAATTAGATCCGTAGGGGTTCATGTCTGGTGACCTAAGGCCAACTGGTATGGGATCCACCGATCGAAAGCTTGCTATATGGGCCCCATTGTGCAATATGGAGAAGCGCACTAATAGCCTAATCGCTGCTGAGATTCGAAATCTTCACTCAGAACCTGGGAGTGTTCGGGCAAGTAAGCTCGAGGGGTACCTTAACACCTTTTGCCCTAAGACCATCTGATCTAGGAGTCATCAGTCGAAAGCCGGCTATAAGGACCTCCTTGTGCAATCCTATTTGAAGGCTAAAATCCGAAAATATACATATGTGGGAAAAAGAAAGATTTTGAAAACTTAATTGTTGTGCTAAGCTCATTATATACTTGTGTTTTCAATACTGATGTTCTTATTTGATACACTAAACAATATTATATCTTAGGGCTGGACTTGAAGGAGTTTAAATTTGTTTAAGTACCAGAAGTCTATGCAGCAGGGAATCTTGGAAAGCGGAAAGATGCTTTGGCGGTGATTGTGTAAACTATTGGCATAAGAAAACTACTTGTTCTGCATGGTGGAAACAATGATTGAACAATTTTATGTTCTAAGTTTTGCTTTGAACTTTACATGAGGACAAGCAAACATCCAAGCTTGGGGGAGTTTGATGCATGCATTTTACAACATGTTTTAAATATTGCATTAGGCATGATTTTGAGTCATTTTTGGCATAGCATGCATCTATTCTATTCCTTATTTGTTTATATTGATTCACATCCAAAATCTACTCGTGTTTGGTGTTATAATCAGTTGGAGAGGCTAAGAAAAGGCTTAGATGGACTCAACACCGCAAAAGAGTTCATTCACGTGAAGCAAATGCAACTTCGGCATCCATTGCGGGCCATTATGAGTCATTACGGGCCGTGATGAAGAAAGATCAGCACCACTCGAGCTCATCATGATCTGTAAAACAACATCACGACCTCGTCAGCAGGCAACGAGATGACACATCAATTCATTATAGGCCATGATGTGATTGAACGGGTCGTAAAGACAGAAGTCACAACCGCAATGTGCGATGTAACGACTTAGACAACGACCCAGATTTGTGCAAACAGATCATAACAAGTCGTAACAAGGTTTAATGGGTCGTAACCTCACATTTCATGGAGCATAATGGATTATTATGGCTTGAACAGTGGTGACCATCAACAGTTGATTGAATTGTTACGGACCATGAGAATTATTATGGACCGTAAAAGGTGGGATTCACTTTGACGATAACTTGATAAGCACTCGAGTTATGGTCCGTGAGATGTTATCACGGACCGAGATGACTATATTTATGGGTCGTGATATCTTGTCATAGGCTGTGAGAGGATAACGAATATGAATATGTGCGGAATTTGGATATGATTTGATGGCCAGAAAGACTCATATCTGATCTAGAGCCTTGAAAGATGAGTTTAGAGATATTTCTTGATGATTAGGAAGAGTTTTGGCAGGGTTTTATCGCAGCCATTGATCAAAGGACATATTTAATTGAAAGGTTGATACGCAAGCCATCATATCACATTGAAACCCTAGGAAACCCTAATATGGACAAAGGGTTATATAAAGACTTCATGAACAATTTGAGGAGGTGTGTTAGGAGTTGTCAACTAGAGTTTACAAGCCAAGAAAGAGTGTATTCCGAAGGGTTGTCAAGGAGAATCTTGGGCGATGCATCCCTTAAGAAGGTTGTTCAGAGTCTGCTAGAGTCTGGATGAGTGATATTTTGTTCTTCTTTATTGTTGTGACGAATTATTCAATGTGTTAAAAATAATTTATTTTGTATACCTTTTGTAATAATTTTCTTATTTGATAGGATTCATAAGTAAGAATCTGTACAGTTTTCATAGCTTTAATTTGAATTGTTTCTTCATGAACATAATTGTTTGAGATTTCTGAGTATGCTTTGTTGATCAATAACTGTAGTGTAGTCAATTATTATATGCAATTTATGTCCTGCTGCTCTAATGCGTTAAGGACGTCATAGTTTGTGGTCTGTTAGGTCAATATGTTAAGGGTGATTTAATAGTCTAGGGAAACATATTATTGCATCTTGTATTAATTTCCTAAGTGTAGATCCGTTAAGGGGTAGTCTATAGATTGTTTATTATAAGATAGTTGAGTTATCCGATAAGGAAATTCACAACTTAAGTGTCCCTAATCATCTGAAGATTCAAGAGTTGATTGTCATATTATATGTGTCTACGGTAGGGATGTTATAAGTGTTCATCCTAATTTTATTATTGTCCAAACCCTAGTCATCATTTGTTTTCACTATTAATAACCATTTTAGTTTTATTGATTTTCTAGAGAGAAACTAATCCTGAAATCTATGTTGTCTCCTATTAACCTCTACAGTTAGATTGTTAACCTTTAATTCCTCGTGGGATCAATAACTTTGTACTCGTTACATTATGTTACTTGAATGACTAGTGACTTTCTAGCATGTTTTTGTTGTAATGGATTTTTCGCATCATTGCCGCACCTACTCGGAGTTGATCACTTTTTGATGATATGCAAAATCATGCCATGAGGCAGCTTTTATCATGATAATTAATGTGTATGAATGCACATGCATTTCATAAATGAGCATCTAGCAGTGTGTTAATCTAGGTAGAATCATCAAATCCCATAAAACTCGAGAATCCGAGAAAGCATCATCATAAAAGCATTTGAAAGATCCATAAGACGAGGAAGTTTCATAATTGCATGAATCTTAGCATGACTTAAATTAAATAAAATATGGCGTGTAGTCATTCATTTCATATGATGTAAGGCAATCACAATCACATGGATGCAGTTTGGAAAGCATGTCTTAACTCAACTAAGACCCTGGGTAGCTACAAGAGCATACTTAATGTTATTGTGGTAATTCAAGTCACCTGGATATCGCATGGCCTCGACAAATCCAATGTGTCCAAGTAAATCGATCAACAACAAGATCCAAATCATAAGTTCCATAAATATCTCATTAAATTCATTTTTTATACATTAGCTCTTGAAATGATAACTCATATTGTTTAATATAACTAAAAGATATTTTCATATTTACTTGTCACCCTTATTCTATTATAACTAACTAATGCTCGGGTGACCATAACTCTACATGGTTATACCATATGTGATCTATTTATACTATTCTACTCATATCTATCAATTTATCACTAATTGTGATTGCCTTATCAAATTACTAGAGGATCATTTTATAATCAAAGTCTTATCCATACTTAACGTGACGACTAATATTATCAAACTCATAACTAAGGATCACATTCAATCTATTACTCTTATCCAAATACTTAAACTATATAAAAATCTTCTAATTATTATGCATCTCGTAAGATATGAAGTGATACTAACAGTTCGCGAATTCGATAAGCTCTAACAGTCTAGTATGAAGGCGACTACATGTCAATAGTTTGAAAGTTACCATACATATCTTTATTTAGAAATTCATCACGAAGTCATACGTAACCCCTAAGTTAACTCACTATGTGAGAGTCAAAGTGGAGTTGAACATCTCGAGTCTGGACGCAATAGCCTCTAGTATATACCACGAACCTACATATATGAAATGTTACCATTTCTATCTAGGACAAATCAGCCCTAAAACATATCATAACTAACCATGCAGTACTTATCGTATGCAGCTCCAAATCAGGTGAGTCTTTAGTCGGCTCCGATAACGCCAAGTAGCAGGAAAAATGAAAAATCAGCGCATAAACTATTTAAATCAGCTAGCACGTAAGCCCTATTTAACTATAAAAATAAATCAGCACACCTTAGGAATCACCTCAAAGGAGTCAAACATTGCAGCTTTGTCGATGGCCGAATATGCACGCGTGTGTCATCAGAATGATGACTTATGATGAGAAGAAGAAGAAGGAATTCTAAATCGAAAATCATCTCTCTCTCTCTCTCTCTCGATGTCAACTATCTTTCTCTCTCTCGATGTCAACTCACAAAGATTGTGTTTGGCATGAATAGCGGATTAATAAGCGGATAGCGGTTTAAGAGCGGATAGAGGTTTATTTAGCGAATAGCGGTTAATTATTAGCGGTCAATATTTAGCGGTTCGTTAAGATGATAATAAAAAAATATTTAATAAATGTGGTGGTGAAATTAATTGATAACTATAAAATGACGTAAATAGGTTTAATACATCAATATGATAAATAATTTAATTTATAATATTACGTACTTTCTAAGAACTTTTTATGTGATTTATGATAATTAATTTAGAATAATCTTCTTAACGAATAAATAAAATATTTAAATTAAAAAATTATATTTACTAATGTCAATAATATTTAAAATGTTAATAAGTATTTATGATTATATGCATAGCTCAAACTCTAATAAAAGTTCTAATAAAAAAGAAGGGTAAATTGGGTATAAAAGTTCAACCTCTATTTTTCATCCGCTAAACGTTAATTAAAATAGCCTACCACCCAACCGCTAACCGCTTACCTATAAAATAATTTACCAAACACTTTATTATAAAAAAAATAGCGGTTTGACCAAGTCAAACCTTTAAACTCTAATCTAAACTNGACGTCCGCGATGACGACCTTGGCTCCGTGCCACACGAACAGCCGCACAATGGCCTCTCCGATGCCCCGGGCGCCGCCCGTCACTATGGCTATCTTGCCTTCAAGCCTTTTATGAAGAGGAATTCCAGTTTCCCGTGCAAGCATGGCTCAGGTTCAATGGCTTGGAGCACTAGGAATCGTCGGCAATGAGGAAGGAGAAAGGGAGGATTCGCTCGACGAAGAGGAGAAGATGAATAGACAGCACTCGTACACGACTTTTCCCCTTCACACGGTGAACGGTACCCCTGATTTCTTTCCCTGCTAGATGACATAATTTATTTAGTAATAAATCTCAACCGTAGACAACCATTAGTTTAATCTTGACCATACATCTAACAAACCATTGCCTTGCCGTAATTGATATTTTTTATCGTTTAATATTCTGGCATAAGTTTATTAAGTTGATTATTAATGGATTGAGGATTTGTTTATGATTAAAATATTCTGTAGATAGTATATTTTACCTGAAATTTGTTTTCGGCAACCTATTTAAATTTTTTATTCATATTAAAATTAATTGTGGGTTTGATTGTGAAAATTACTGTTAAATAATTATATTAATTGCTGAAATATTTCGTCATAAATTTTTCGGTTATAGTTGATTGCTAGTGAAATTATGCATAATTTATTGCTATGAATTGTAGTTACTGCCAAAATAATACTTTATTGCCATAATTGTGATTATTGCACCTTATTAGTTTTATAACAAACTTGCCGTTATTAAGTGTAAAGATCTAATTATACAAATTTCCTCATTTATTATCAACATTATAATTTTTTTTTATATAGAAATATCAATCCGATATCAAAATCTATAATGTTTATAGATTCTAGTTTGTTTTATAAAAGGAACGCAGTCTACGGTTATTGCTCTTCTAAGTTTGAATTATTCAAATTGCCTTAAAATATTATTAATTATTCCCTTATCCCCACACCTAGCGAAATTTCATCATCTTGCGAAATTTCATCGTTCTACAGTTAATCACATTATTATTATTGAAATCTTGTATTTATTACTTAGGAATCTGGATTCGAAAATTTAGGAAACCGACATTTTGTTGTTTAATTAGGAATTTGATTGCCTTAAATGATCCTGCTTAATTACACGTAACTTTCTATTTAAGTCCTAAATTTGAAATTTCAACTAAAACAAATAATCTTGTTATTTAATTAGGATCACTTCATATTTCCGTTCAAATTTTTAGTCTTAACTGCTATGAATATGCCATCTATCTGCATAGTGGCATATCAATTTTAGGTACTTTCCAAAAAGAAAAAAAAAATCCAACTTAATTGTTTGTTTACTATTCATTAGGTGTCAATTTGCATTGATTGTTTACGGTTACTTAAATTTTATTATTTCCATGAGAAATTAAACACCTGTTGATTACCTGTTGTTTACGGTTCATTAGATATCAATTTACATTGATTGTAAATACTGTTTATTTTTACTTACAACAATTAAGTTCCGTAAGTTTCTTTTTTGTCTATTAAAAAAAAAAGGTCTAAGGTTATTATTTTTATGTTATAAAAAAAAAGGTTCAAATATTACTAAATGTTCCGTATAAATATATTTTTCATTCTCTAATATATATTATTTTTGAAACTTTACAAAGTTAAAGTTTTGAATTTAATATTAGTAGGACTTGTATTCTTTATTTAAATAGTATAAAATTTTTAAAATTGATAATATATGCATAAAATATAATAATTCTAAAACATATATATATATAATAATATATGCATAAAATGGATAATATATTTTCGAAAATAATATTTGTGAATAGAATATTTACATATTTTTCAAAAACATTAACTACGAAATTAATATATATATATATATATTGGATTTTATCATTTTTTCTATTAGATTAAATATATATGTCAGTAATTAATATTAATTTTAATAATATTATTTATTGTCAACGTCAATATTTTTGGACATTATTTGTTTTTCCGACAAAATTTTAAATTAAAATATTTTCGGACAAATTATAATTTTTTGGGCTATTTTAATTTTTCCAGATATTATTTCTGTTAAAAATTATTTTCAGATAAAATTAATTTTTTAAAATACTTTTAGAATATTGTCACTTATAAATATAATTTATTTTTGGGCAAACTTAATTTTTAAAAATAATTTTAGTACATTATTTATGCTAATATTATTTTCGGATAATATCATCTTTGGGAAAATAATTTTAGCACACTTTTTCTATTAAATTATTTTTGGATAAAATTAATTTTCTTTAAAAAATAATTTTAGTATACGATTATTTTTTTTTATAAAATTAAAAAAAAACTAATTTCTTGAGAAACAATTTTGGTATAATTGTTTCATCATCTTTAGGCATGATATACTTAGAATAAGTCTAAGTATTTGTGATTATTCCTGATAAAGAATTAAAACTTATCATCCTTTAATATTATTTTTTAGAAAATTCAGATAAAGTGTGTTATCTGAATAAATAACTTTTGAGCTATGCGATAAGTTGAAACACCTAAATTGGGTGTATGAGCTTTGGAAAGCTCTAAAAATGGTATGTGTCCAAAAGGGACACGGATGTACAATTGCTATTGTACAAGTACACCACATGTAAATAGAGTCAGACAAATGTGTCTGATCAGGTGAAAAGGATAATTGTAATGGCGAAAAATTTATAAGTCGGACAAAAGTATGTCCGATCACCTTGGTGCTATATAGTCTCCCGCCTGTTTTTTGACATGACGACTGTTCGGGTGAACGAGTCGATCAAGAGTTGTTGAACTATCCTCCATATATGCCATTGAGCAGGATATGACCAAGAGAAAGAAGAAGATTGATAT